>CM055270.1:48860107-48904984 GCA_029237695.1 Conchocele bisecta | reverse complement strand
CTGGACATAAAAATGTTTGTGCTGCGCCGAAGGCACACATGGCAAACATACATGTGCTGGAGATAAAACTAATATTTTTACATACCAAACACACATATGGCACAAATTCAATTAAAGAAGCGCACAACGGAAACAATTTTCCTCTGTGAATATCGGTTGAAACTATGCTAACTCTTGGCCAATCAAACTGCAAGATTGCGAGCATGAATTTCAAAAACATAGAAATGTAAAATGGGCTCTGATGATAACTTGTTAATTTGAGCGTATTTTCTGTTTCAGCATTTCTTCGGCCATTACGATGGGGGCAATGTCAAGGGCAACAACACACGGAAGGTCAACGTCAATCGGGTGATCCTCGCACCTCAGGACTCGGTAGGTAAATTAAATTAATTACTTTATATTATAATATAATAAAATATTTTTGCTGTGCCGCGCTCAACTATGGCGCAAATTCACGTGCTTGAGATAAAATTATATTTTCTTGTGCCGCACCAGTGCCCATACTGGAAATAAAATTAATGTTTTTGCTGTGCCGCGTTCAACGCGCACCTGTGGCGCAAATTCGAGCGCTTTAGATAAAATTATATTTTGTTGTGCCGCACCAGTGCCCATACTGGAAATAAAACTAATATTTTTGCTGTGCCGCGCTCAACGCACCTATGGCGCAAATAAAATTAATATTTTTTTTTGTGCCGAACCGAAGGCACACATGGCACAAATGCTAGTTCTGAAGATAAAATATAATATAATATATTATAATATAATAAAATATTTTTGCTGTGCCAACGCACCTAATTAATATTTGTTTGTGCCGAACCGAAGGCACACGTGGCACAAATGCTGGAGATAAAATTGATATTTGTTTGTGCCGCGCCGAAGGCATCCATGGCACCGGTGCACGTACTGGAGATAAAATTAATATTTTCTTGTGCCGCACCAGTGTCCATACTGGAAATAAAATTAATATTTTTGCTGTGCCGCGCTCAACGCACCTATGACGCAAATGAAATTAATATTTGTTTGTGACGCACCGAATGCACACATGGCACAAATACTAGTGCTGGAGATAAAATTAATATTTGTTTGTGCCGCGCCTATGGCACCTATGGCACCAGTGCACGTACTAGAGATAAAATTAATATTTTCTTGTGCCGCACCAGTGCGCCATACATGGCGCAAATTCACGCGCTTTAGATAAAATTATATTTTCTTGTGCCGCACCAGTGTCCATGCTGGAAATGAAACTAATATTTTTGCTGTGCCGTGCTCAACGCACCTATGGCGCAAATAAAATTAATATTTGTTTGTGCCGAACTGAAGGCACACATGGCACAAATGCTAGTGCTGGAGATAAAATATAATATAATATATTATAATAAAATAATATATTTTTGCTGTGCCACGCTCAACGCACCTATGGCGCAAATTCACGCGCTTTAAATAAAATTATATTTTCTTGAGCTGCACCAGTGCCCATACTGGAAATAAAATTAATATTTTTGCTGTGCCGCGCTCAGCGCACCTATGGCGCAAATAAAATTAATATTTTTTTGTGCCGCACCGAAGGCACACATGGCACAAATACTAGTGCTGGAGATAAAATTAATATTTGTTTGTGCCGCGCCGAAGGCACCTATGACACCAGTGCACGTACTGGAGATAAAATTAATAATTTTGCTGTGCTGCGCTCAACGCACCTATGGCGCAAATAAAATTAATATTTGTTTGTGCCGAACCGAAGGCACACATGGCACAAATGCTACTGCTGGAGATAAAATATATTATAATGTAATAAAATAGTTTTGCTGTGCCGCGCTCAACGCACCTATGGCGCAAATAAAATTAATATTTGTTTGTGCCGAACCGAAGGCACACATGGCACAAATGCTACTGCTGGAGATAAAATATATTATAATGTAATAAAATAGTTTTGCTGTGCCGCGCTCAACACACCTATGGCGCAAATTCACGCGCTTTAGATAAAATTAATATTTTCTTGTGCCGCACCAGTGCCCATACTGGAAATAAGACTAATATTTTTACTGTGCCGCGCTCAATTCACCTATGGCGCAAATAAAATTAATATTTTTTTGTGCCGAACCGAATGCATACATGGCACAAATGCTAGTGTTGGAGATAAAATATTATATTAATAATAAAATAAAATTTTTTTGCTTGTGCCAACCACCCTAATTAATATTTTTTTGTGCCGAACCGAAGGCACAACGTTGGCACAAATGCTGGAAAAATTAAATTTATTTTTGTTTGTGCCGCCCGAAGGCACCTTTGGCACCAGTGCACGTACTGGAATAAAAAATTAATATTTTCTTGTGCCCACCTGCCCCAATACGGAAATAAAATTTAATATTTTTGCTTGGGCATACATGGCCAAACAAAGGCTATTGGCGGAGGAAAAACATATAATTATAATGTAATCAAATAGTTTTTGCTGTGCCACGCGCAACCGCACCTATGGGCCAAATAAAATTAAAATTTAATTTTTTTTTTTTTTGTGCCAACCGAAGGCATAATGCCACAAATGCTAGTTGTGGAGATAAAAATATAATATAATAAAATATTTTTTGCTGTGCCAAGCAACCTAATTAATATTTTTTTTTTGGCCGAACCGAAGGCACACGTGGCACAAATGCCTGGAGATAAAATTAATATTTGTTTGTGCCCGCCGAAGGCACCCTATGGCACCAGTGCACGTTCTGGAAAAATTAAAATTAAATTTTTCTTGTGGCCGACCAGTCCCATACTGGAAATAAAATTAATTTTTTGCTGTTGCCACGCTCAACAATTATGGCGCAAATAAAATTAATTATTTTTTTTGTGCCAAACCGAAAGGCCACATGGCACAAATGCCAGTGCTGGATATTAAAAATATAATTTAATTAAAATATAATAAAATATTTTTTGCTGTGCCGGCTCAACGCAAATATGGCGCAAATTCAGCGCTTTAGATAAAAAAAATTTGTTTTTTGCCGCCCAGTGCCCCATAATGGAAATAAAAATTAATATTTTTGCTTGTTGGCGCAAATAAAATTAATATTTTTTGTTGCCGAACCGAAGACCCCACAATGGCACAAAAGCTAGTGCTGAATAAAATATTAATAAAATATAATTAATAATAATAAAATAAAATATTTTTTGCCCCTTTTTTTTTTTGGGGGGGCCAACCCGCAACCTAATTAATATTTTTGTTTTGTGCCGCCGAAGGCACCTTTTGGGGGTCACTTGGAGAATAAAATTAATATTTTTGTTTGCCACCGCCACAAATTATGGCACATAATGCTGCCAACCAGTGATGAGTTAAAATTAATATTTTTTTGTAAAGATGGCACCATGCCCATACTAATAAAAAAATAATATTTTTGCTGTGCCGCCTCAATCCCTAAGGGCAAATAAAATTAATATTTGTTTGTGCCGAACCGAAGGCAACATGGCACAAATTGCCTAATGCGGAGGAAAAATTAAAATTTATTATAATATATTATAATGAATATTTGTTTTGCTGTGCCGCCGCTCAACAAACCTAATTGGGCCGCAAATTCCGTGGCTTGAGATAAAATTAATATTTTCCTTTCTGCCGCACAGTGACCATTCTGGACAAATTAAATTAATTTTTTATTTTTCCTGGGCCGCGCTACAATGGCACCTATGGCGATGAAAATTAATATTTGTGTGCCAAGAAGAAGGGAACACAGGCACCAAAAGCTAGTTGCCTGGAAAAAATAAAATAATAATATTATTAATGATAATTAAAATAAAATTTAATTTTTGCTGGGCCGGCACTTCAACGCACCTATGGCGCAAATTCACGGCTTTAGATCCAAAATAATTATTTTCTTGTGCCGCACATGCCCATACTGGAAATAAAATTAATATTTTTATGAAAAGGCCGCGCTTCCATTCACCTATGGCGCAAAATAAAATTAATATTTTTTTTTGTGCCAAAACCGAACAGGCATTATTGGCATTGCCTATTGCTGGAGATAACATATAATAATGGTAATAAAATAAAATTTTTGCTGGGGTGTTAATATTTTTGCCACCGCTCAACGCAAACCTATGGCGCAAATAAATTTAAGAATTTGTTTTTGTGCCGAACCGGCCAACGGGCACAAATGGCTTGGGAAATAAAATTAATATTTGTTTGTGCCGCGCCGAAGGCACCTATGGCACCAGTGACTATGGGAGAAATAAAATTAATATTGTTTTTTTGGCCGCACCAGTGCCCATACCTGGAAATAAAATTAATATTTTTGCTGTCCCGCTCAACGCACCTATGGGCGCAAATTAAAATTAATTATTTTTTTGTTTGTGGCCAAACCAAAGGATCAAATGCACAAATGCTATTGCTGGAGATAACATATAATATAATGTAATCAAATAGTTTTGCTGTGCCACGCTCAACGCACCGCACCTATGACATTAATATTTTTTTGTGCCGAACCGCAAATAAAATTAATATGCCGAACCCGAAGGCATACATGGCACAAATGCTAGTGCTGGAGATAAAATATAATATAATAAAATATTTTTGCTGTGCCAACGCACCTAATTAATATTTATTTGTGCCGAACCGAAGGCACACGTGGCACAAATGCTGGAGATAAAATTAATATTTGTTTGTGCCGCGCCGAAGGCACCTATGGCACCAGTGCACGTTCTGGTGATAAAATTAATATTTTCTTGTGCCGCACCAGTGCCCATACTGGAAATAAAATTAATATTTTTGCTGTGCCACGCTCAACGAACTTATGGCGCAAATAAAATTAATATTTTTTTGTGCCAAACCGAAGGCACACATGGCACAAATGCTAGTGCTGGATATAAAATATAATTTATTATAATATAATAAAATATCTTCTGCTGTGCCGCGCTCAACGCACCTATGGCGCAAATTCACGCGCTTTAGATAAAAAAAAATTTGTGCCGCACCAGTGCCCATAATGGAAATAAAATTAATATTTTTGCTGTGCCGCGCTCAAAGCACCTATGGCGCAAATAAAATTAATATTTTTTGTGCCGAACCGAAGACACACATGGCACAAATGCTAGTGCTGGAGATAAAATATAATATAATATATTATAATATAATATAATATAATAAAATATTTTTGCTGTGCCAACGCACCTACTTAATATTTGTTTGTGTCGCGCCGAAGGCACCTATGGCACCAGTGCACGTACTGGAGATAAAATTAATATTTTCT
The DNA here is from genome assembly GCA_029237695.1 of Conchocele bisecta. Taxonomy (NCBI): domain Eukaryota; kingdom Metazoa; phylum Mollusca; class Bivalvia; order Lucinida; family Thyasiridae; genus Conchocele; species Conchocele bisecta. Next base: position 48,899,762 of record CM055270.1, on the reverse strand, counting down.
TGTGCCGCACCAGTGCCCATACTGGAAATAAAATTAATGTTTTTGCTGTGCCGCGCTCAACGCACCTATGGTGCAAATTAATATTTTTTGTGCCAACCGAAGGCACACATGGCACAAATACTAGTGCTGAAGATAAAATTAATATTTGTTTGTGCCACGCCGAAGGCACCCATGGCACCAGTGCACGTACTGGAGATAAAATTAATAGTTTTGCTGTGCCGCGCTCAACTCGCCTATGGCACAAATAAAATTAATATTTGTTTGTGCCGAACCGAAGGCACACATGGCACAAATGCTACTGCTGGAGATAAAATATATTATAATATATTATAATGTAATAAAATAGTTTTGCTGTGCCGCGCTCAACACACCTATGGCGCAAATTCTCGTGCTTGAGATAAAATTAATATTTTCTTCTGCCGCACCAGTGACCATACTGGACATAAAATTAATATTTTTCCTGTGCCGCGCTACAATGCACCTATGGCGCAAATGAAATTAATATTTTTTGTGTGCCGAACCGAAGGCACACATGGCACAAATGCTAGTGCTGGAGATAAAATATAATATATTATAATATAATAAAATATTTTTGCTGTGCCGCACTCAACGCACCTATGGCGCAAATTCACGCGCTTTAGATCAAATTAATATTTTCTTGTGCCGCACCAGTGCCCATACTGGAAATAAAATTAATATTTTTACTGTGCCGCGCTCAATTCACCTATGGCGCAAATAAAATTAATATTTTTTTGTGCCAAACCGAAGGCATACATGGCACAAATGCTATTGCTGGAGATAACATATAATATAATGTAATAAAATAGTTTTGCTGTGCCACGCTCAACGCACCTATGGCGCAAATAAAATTAATATTTGTTTGTGCCGAACCGAAGGCACACGTGGCACAAATGCTGGAGATAAAATTAATATTTGTTTGTGCCGCGCCGAAGGCACCTATGGCACCAGTGCACGTACTGGAGATAAAATTAATATTTTCTTGTGCCGCACCAGTGCCCATACTGGAAATAAAATTAATATTTTTGCTGTGCCGCGCTCAACGCACCTATGGCGCAAATAAAATTAATATTTTTTTGTGCCAAACCGAAGGCATACATGGCACAAATGCTATTGCTGGAGATAACATATAATATAATGTAATAAAATAGTTTTGCTGTGCCACGCTCAACGCACCTATGGCGCAAATAAAATTAATATTTTTTTGTGCCAAACCGAAGGCACACATGGCACAAATGCTAGTGCTGGATATAAAATATAATTTATTATAATATAATAAAATATCTTTTGCTGTGCCGCGCTCAACACACCTATGGCGCAAATTCTCGTGCTTGAGATAAAATTAATATTTTCTTCTGCCGCACCAGTGACCATACTGGACATAAAATTAATATTTTTCCTGTGCCGCGCTACAATGCACCTATGGCGCAAATGAAATTAATATTTTTTGTGTGCCGAACCGAAGGCACACATGGCACAAATGCTAGTGCTGGAGATAAAATATAATATATTATAATATAATAAAATATTTTTGCTGTGCCTCACTCAACGCACCTATGGCGCAAATTCACGCGCTTTAGATCAAATTAATATTTTCTTGTGCCGCACCAGTGCCCATACTGGAAATAAAATTAATATTTTTGCTGTGCCACGCTCAACGCACCTATGGCGCAAATAAAATTATTATTTGTTTGTGCCAAACCGAAGGCATACATGGCACAAATGCTATTGCTGGAGATAACATATAATATAATGTAATCAAATAGTTTTGCTGTGCCACGCTCAACGCGCACCTATGACACAAATAAAATTAATATTTTTTTGTGCCGAACCGAAGGCATACATGGCACAAATGCTAGTGCTGGAGATAAAATATAAGCCAAACCGAAGGCATACATGGCACAAATGCTATTGCTGGAGATAACATATAATATAATGTAATCAAATAGTTTTGCTGTGCCACGCTCAACGCACCGCACCTATGACACAAATAAAATTAATATTTTTTTGTGCCGAACCGAAGGCATACATGGCACAAATGCTAGTGCTGGAGATAAAATATAATATAATAAAATATTTTTGCTGTGCCAACGCACCTAATTAATATTTATTTGTGCCGAACCGAAGGCACACGTGGCACAAATGCTGGAGATAAAATTAATATTTGTTTGTGCCGCGCTGAAGGCACCTATGGCACCAGTGCACGTTCTGGTGATAAAATTAATATTTTCTTGTGCCGCACCAGTGCCCATACTGGAAATAAAATTAATATTTTTGCTGTGCCACGCTCAACGAACTTATGGAGCAAATAAAATTAATATTTTTTTGTGCCAAACCGAAGGCACACATGGCACAAATGCTAGTGCTGGATATAAAATATAATTTATTATAATATAATAAAATATCTTTTGCTGTGCCGCGCTCAACACACCTATGGCGCAAATTCTCGTGCTTGAGATAAAATTAATATTTTCTTCTGCCGCACCAGTGACCATACTGGACATAAAATTAATATTTTTCCTGTGCCGCGCTACAATGCACCTATGGCGCAAATGAAATTAATATTTTTTGTGTGCCGAACCGAAGGCACACATGGCACAAATGCTAGTGCTGGAGATAAAATATAATATATTATAATATAATAAAATATTTTTGCTGTGCCGCACTCAACGCACCTATGGCGCAAATTCACGCGCTTTAGATCAAATGAATATTTTCTTGTGCCGCACCAGTGCCCATACTGGAAATAAAATTAATATTTTTACTGTGCCGCGCTCAATTCACCTATGGCGCAAATAAAATTAATATTTTTTTGTGCCAAACCGAAGGCATCCATGGCACAAATGCTATTGCTGGAGATAACATATAATATAATGTAATAAAATAGTTTTGCTGTGCCACGCTCAACGCACCTATGGCGCAAATAAAATTAATATTTTTTTGTGCCGAACCGAAGGCACACGTGGCACAAATGCTGGATATAAAATTAATATTTGTTTGTGCCGCGCCGAAGGCACCTATGGCACCAGTGCACGTTCTGGTGATAAAATTAATATTTTCTTGTGCCGCACCAGTGCCCATACTGGAAATAAAATTAATATTTTTGCTGTGCCACGCTCAATGGCGCAAATAAAATTAATATTTTTTTGTGCCAAACCGAAGGCACAAACATGGCACAAATGCTAGTGCTGGATATAAAATATAATTTATTATAATATAATAAAATATCTTTTGCTGTGCCGCGCTCAACGCACCTATGGCGCAAATTCACGCGCATTAGATAAAAAAAAAATTGTGCCGCACCAGTGCCCATAATGGAAATAAAATTAATATTTTTGCTGTGCCGCGCTCAAAGCACCTATGGCGCAAATGAAATTAATATTTTTTGTGCCGAACCGAAGACACACATGGCACAAAAGCTAGTGCTGGAGATAAAATATAATATAATATATTATAATATAATAAAATATTTTTGCTGTGCCAACGCTGTACCTAATTAATATTTGTTTGTGCCGAACCGAAGGCACATGTGGCAAATGCAAATGCAGAGATAAAAAATTAAAATATTTTTGTTTGTGCCACGCGCCGATTGCACCTATGGCACCAGTGCACGTAAAACTGGAGATAAAATAATATTATCCTTGTGCCAGCACCAGTGCCCATACTGGAAATAAAATTAAAATATATTTTGCTGTGTCCCAAGCGCTCATGCGGATTGGTGAACGCAAATTAATATTTTTCGTAGCCAACCGAAGGCACACATGGCACAAATACTAGTGCTGAAAGATTAAAATATTTTGGATTGTGCCACCGAAGGCACCTGTTTAATGCCGTGCTCAACGCACCTATGGCGCAATAAAATTAATATTTTTTTGTGCCGAACCGAAGGTAAAACATGGCACAAATGCTAACTGCTGGAGCATATATATATCCCATATATATAAATGTAATCACCTAGTTTTTGCTTTTTTGTGCCCGGCCTCACACACAAAGAACCTATGGTGGCGCAAATTCCACGCGCTGGATATAAAATAATATTTTCTTCTGCCGCACCAGTGACCATACTGGACATAAAATTAATTATTTTTTTCCTGTGCCGCGCTACAAGCACCTATGGCGCAAATGAAATTAATATTTTTTTGTGCCGAACCGAAGGCACACATGGCACAATGCTAGCTGCTGAGGATTATATAATATATTATATAAAATAAAATTTAAAATATTTTGCTGTGCAGCACAACGCACCTTATGCCGGCAAATCACGAGCTTTTTAGATCAATATTAATATTTTCAAATGTTTTGCCGCACCAGTGCCCCATACAGGCAAATAAAATTAATAATTTTTGCTGTGTAGTCCGAACCGAAGGCATACATGGCACAAATGCTATTGCTGGAGATAACATATAATATAATGTAATATAATAGTTTTGCTGTGCCACGCTCAACGCGCCTATGGCGCAAAGAAAATTAATATTTTGTTGTGCCGAACCGAAGGCATACATGGCACAAATGCTAGTGCTGGAGATAAAATATAATATAATAAAATATTTTTGCTGTGCCAGCGCACCTAATTAATTTTTTTTTTGTGCCGAACCGAAGGCACACGTGGCACAAATGCTGGAGATAAAATTAATATTTGTTTGTGCCGCGCCAAAGGCACCTATGGCACCAGTGCACGTACTGGAGATAAAATTAATATTTTCTTGTGCCGCACCAGTGCCCATACTGGAAATAAAATTAATATTTTTGCTGTGCCGCGCTCAATGCACCTATGTCGCAAATTAATATTTTTCGTGCCAACCGAAGGCACACATGGCACAAATACTAGTGCTGAAGATAAAATTAATATTTGTTTGTGCCACGCCGAAGGCACCTGTGCCGTGCTCAACGCACCTATGGCGCAAATAAAATTAATATTTTTTTGTGCCGAACCGAAGGTACACATGGCACAAATGCTACTGCTGGAGATAAAATATATTATAATATATTATAATGTAATAAAATAGTTTTGCTGTGCCGCGCTCAACACACCTATGGCGCAAATTCACGCGCTTGAGATAAAATGAATATTTTCTTCTGCCGCACCAGTGACCATACTGGACATAAAATTAATATTTTTCCTGTGCCGCGCTACAACGCACCTATGGCGCAAATGAAATTAATATTTTTTTGTGCCGAACCGAAGGCACACATGGCACAAATGCTAGTGCTGGAGATAAAATATAATATATTATAATATAATAAAATATTTTTGCTGTGCTGCACTCAACGCACCTATGGCGCAAATTCACGAGCTTTAGATCAAATTAATATTTTCTTGTGCCGCACCAGTGCCCATACTGGAAATAAAATTAATATTTTTGCTGTTTTGTGCCGAACCGAAGGCATACATGGCACAAATGCTATTGCTGGAGATAACATATAATATAATGTAATATAATAGTTTTGCTGTGCCACGCTCAACGCGCCTATGGCGCAAAGAAAATTAATATTTTTGTTGTGCCGAACCGAAGGCATACATGGCACAAATGCTAGTGCTGGAGATAAAATATAATATAATAAAAATTTTTGCTGTGCCAGCGCACCTAATTAATTTTTTTTTTGTGCCGAACCGAAGGCACACGTGGCACAAATGCTGGAGATAAAATTAATATTTGTTTGTGCCGCGCCAAAGGCACCTATGGCACCAGTACACGTTCTGGAGATAAAATTAATATTTTCTTGTGCCGCACCAGTGCCCATACTGGAAATAAAATTAATATTTTTGCTGTGCCACGCTCAACGAACTTATGGCGCAAATAAAATATATATTTTTTTGTTTCAAACCGAAGGCACACATGGCACAAATGCTAGTGCTGGATATAAAATATAATTTATTATAATATAATAAAATATTTTTTGCTGTGCCGCGCTCAACGCACCTATGGCGCAAATTCACGCGCTTTAGATAAATTATATTTTTTTGTGCCGCACCAGTGCCCATAATGGAAATAAAATTAATATTTTTTGTGCCGAACCGAAGGCACACATGGCACAAAAGCTAGTGCTGGAGATAAAATATAATATATTATAATATAATAAAATATTTTTGCTGTGCCAACGCACCTAATTAATATTTGTTTGTGCCGAACCAAAGGCACACGTGGCACAAATGCTGGAGATAAAATTAATATTTGTTTGTGCCACGCCGAAGGCACCTATGGCACCAGTGCATGTACTGGAGATAAAATTAATATTTTCTTGTGCCGCACCAGTGGCCATACTGGAAATAAAATTCATATTTTTGCTGTGCCGCGCACCTAATTAATATTTTTTGTGCCGAACCGAAGGCACACATGGCACAAATGCTAGTGCTGGAGATAAAATATAATATAATATATTATAATATAATAAAATATTTTTGCTGTGCCAACGCACCTAATTAATATTTGTTTGTGCCGAACCGAAGGCACACATGGCACAAATGCTGGAGATAAAATTAGTATTTTTTTGTGCCGCGCCGAAGGCACCTATGGCACCAGTGCCTATACTGGAAATGAAATTAATATTTTTACTGAGCTGCGCTCAACACACCTATGGCGCAATTGCACGCGCTTGAGATAAAATTATATTTTCTTGTGACACCTATGGCACAAATGCAGGTGCTGTTGATAAAAGTAGTATTTTCTTGTGCCACACCAAACGCACACATGGCACAAATGTTAGTGCTGGAAATATAATATTTTTTTGTCCCGCGCCGAAGACACACATGGCACAAAATTAATGCTAGTACTGCAAATAAAATTAATATTTTTTTGTGCCGCACCAAAGACACCCATGGCACAGCACAAATGCTAGTGTTGGAGATAAAATCAATATTTTTTATGCCACACCGAATGCACCTCTGGCACCAGTGCCCATACTGGAAATAAAATTAATATTTTTGCTGTGCCGCGCTCAACGCACCTATGGCGCAATTGCACGCGCTTGAGATAAAATTATGTTTTCTTGTGCCGTGCCGAAGGCACCCATGGCACAAATGCAGGTGCTGCAGATAAAAGTAGTATTTTCTTGTGCCACACCAAACGCACTGATAGCACAAATGTTAGTGCTGGAAATAAAATTTATATTTTTGATGTGCCGCGCCCAATGCACCGATGATGCAAATGCACGCGCTTCAGATAAAATTATATTTTCTTGTGCCGCGCCGAAGGCACCCATGGCACAAATTGCCATGATGGAGATAAATGTAATATTTTTGTGCCGCGCCGAACGTACCCATGATACAAATTGATGCTAGTGCTGGCGATAAAATTAATATATTGTGCCGCGCCGAAGGCACCTGTGGCACCAGTGCTCGTACTGTGCCATGCAGAAAGCACCTATGGCACAATTGCCATGCTGGAGATAAAAGTAATATTTTTACATCATGCGCCAAACGCACCTATGGCACAAATGCATGTGCTGCAGATAAAATGAATATTTGTTTTACCTATTGTATAAATGCAATCACTTGAGATAAAATTATATTTTCTTGTGCCGCACCAAACGCACCCATGGCACAAATGCTAGTGCTGGAAATAAAATGTTGTTTTTGTGCCACACCGAAGGCACCTATGGCACCAGTGCCCATACTGGAAATAAAATTAATATGTTTGCTTGCTGCTCTCAACGCACATATAAAATGCATGCGCTTGAGATAAAATTATATTTTCTTGTGCCGCGCCGAAGGCACTGATGGCACAAATTGCCATGCTGGAGATTAAGTTATAATTTACATTATGCGCCAAACGCCCACCTATGACACAAATTCATGTGCTGCAGATAAAATGAAAAAGGCACCTATGCCAAAGCCAAAGGGCACCTATTTGGGCACCACGGAAGGCACCTATGGCACCAGTATGCCATAACTGGAAATAAAATTAATATTTTTGCTGTTTTACCCTCAACTACATTTTCTTGTGCCGCGCCGAAGGCACTGATGGCACAAATTGCCATGCTGGAGATAAAAGTTATAATTTACATTATGCGCCAAACGCACCTATGACACAATTTCATGTGCTGCAGATGAAATGAAAAAGTCACCTATGGCACCACGGAAGGCACCTATGGAACCAGTGCCCATACTGGAAATAAAATTAATATTTTTGCCGTGCCGTGCTCAACGCACATATAAAATGCACGTGCTTGAGATAAAATTATATTTTCTTATGCCGCGCCAAAGGCACTGATGGCACTGATGGCACTGATGGCACAAATTGCCATGCTGGAGATAAGTTATAATTTACATTATGCGCCAAACATAATGACACAAATTCATGTGTTGCAGATAAAAGGAAAAAGGCACCTATGGCACCAGAGAAGGCACCTATGGCACCAGTGCCCATACTGGAAATAAAATTAATATTTTTGCACCCGCTGGAGATAAAAAAAAATAATTTGTTGGTGCTGTCCCAAAGGCACCCATTGCACATAATATTATGCACATGCTGGAAATAAAAATGTTTGTGCTGCGCCGAAGGCACACATGGCAAACATACATGTGCTGGAGATAAAACTAATATTTTTACATACCAAACACACATATGGCACAAATTCAATTAAAGAAGCGCACAACGGAAACAATTTTCCTCTGTGAATATCGGTTGAAACTATGCTCACTCTTGGCCAATCAAACTGCAAGATTGCGAGCATGAATTTGAAAAACATAAAAATGTAAAATGGGCTCTGATGATAACTTGTTAATTTGAGCGTATTTTCTGTTTCAGCATTTCTTCGGCCATTACGATGGGGGCAATGTCAAGGGCAACAACACACGGAAGGTCAACGTCAATCGGGTGATCCTCGGGTGATCCTCGCACCTCAGGACTCGGTAGGTAAATTAAATTAATTACTTTATATTATAAAATAATAAAATATTTTTGCTGTGCCGCGCTCAACTATGGCGCAAATTCGAGCGCTTTAGATAAAATTATATTTTCTTGTGCCGCACCAGTGCCCATACTGGAAATAAAACTAATATTTTTGCTGTGCCGCGCTCAACGCACCTATGGCGCAAATAAAATTAATATTTTTTTTGCCGAACCGAAGGCACACATGGCACAAATGCTAGTGCTGGAGATAAAATTATAATATAATATATTATAATATAAAAAAATATTTTCTTGTGCCGCGTCGAAGGTACCTGTGGCTCAAATGCTAATGCTGTAGATAAAAGTAATAGTAAATGCATGTGTTGGAGATAAAATTATTTCTTGTGCTCTGCCGAATGGCACAAATGCACATCTGGAGATGAAAGTAATATTTTGACATGATGCACCAAATGCACTATGGTAGAAATGCATGTGCTGGAGATAAAATTAATATTTTTTGTGCCGCGCCGATAGCACCTAATGCACAAATGCACATGCTGGAGATGAAAATAATATTTTACATCATGCGCCAAACGCACATATGGCACAAATGCACATGCTGGAGATAAAAATACTATTTTTTGTGCCGCTCCGAAGTCACCCATAGCACACGCTGGTGACTCATATATATGACTCGTGTTGCAGCTACTTGGGTTAAATAGTTGGTACATGTGAACAGGTGTTTATCGTATGACATGATCATTCAGCACGAGGCTGTAAACTGTGTGACCTTTAGGCTATGTTTTGAAATGTTACTGATCATTGGTCAACACGCCTTTTGATGTGCCGCAGACGTCGCGAACGTGCGACTTTCATCATCGCATCATGGGGCAATCATGCAGTAACCCATTTCATGCTGAGGATACGCTTATGTTTGCAGAAAAATATTTTCCTTCTATGCACACAGAAGTATATGCCGCGATCACGAGACGGTTCAAATGAGTGGTCACAACATATACTTTCATTGAGAAATATCAAAAATAAAAATAAATTATTTAAAATTCATACCCGTAAATGTGTATTCCGAAAGGAATGGATTAAAAAAAACACCCTGGATTATACGCAGATCTGTCGCCATATTTCGCCGATATTGATTTCGAAAATATCTTCTGTAAATGGTGTTGAAAAGTTGACACAAAATTCAGAGTTCATGCGGAATTGTCGGTGGCTTTAGATATGAAAGGAATGTTGGGTCATAGAGTAATCGGCTGATGATATGTGTGTTCTGGTTTCTGGCAGACTTCAAAGGAAAATCGGACCTTGTAGTATTGTTTGATGTTACTGTGATATTTTCTGTAAATGACGTTGGAAGATGAGGAAATGCGGAATTGTACTAATGTACGTACATGCAAGTACTACCTTTATTTCTTAACTTCAAACACACGGAGATAATACATACCGGTACCGCAATCAATAGTTAACAATATAATACCACTTTCGGCAGCAATATGATCGCAAATATAACGCGATTTCTGACGATAGTCTGTTACAAATTTAACACAATTTTTATATACAAATAGGCAGAAAAATCAGGAGCCAAAGCACAACCGTGTACTAACCGAAACCGTGTTATAGTGAAGCGTGTACTTCCGGGCTCGCACTGTATGTCCACAATCCTGGTCCAATATTGGACAATCTCGTTGGTTGAATTTGGAATTTGTCAGTCATATAATAATTGCGTTGAAAGCACGTGCTGGAGATGAAATTAATATTTTTTTATAAACCGTAACGAAGCCACCTATGGTGCATCTGCACTTGCTGGAGATAAAAATAATAGTTTTTATATACCACACCAAAAGCACATATGGCACAAATGCATGTGTTGGAGATAAAATTAATATTTCTTGTGCTCTGCCGAAGGTACCCATGGCACAAATGCACATGCTGGAGATAAAAGTAATATTTTTACATGATGCGCCAAACGTACTATGGTAGAATTCATGTGCTGGAGACATAAAATTATATTTTTGTGCCCGCGCCGATAGCTCCTATTGCACAAATGCACATGCTGGAGATAAAATTCATGGCAAAAATGCACGTGCTGCCAAAAACCCCTATGTACAAATGCACGTTATGGAGATAAAATTAATAATTGTGCTGTGCCCCGCGCCAAATGCACCCATGACACAAATGTACAGGCTTGAGATAAAAAAATTATTTTCTTGTGCCGCGTCGAAGCCATCCTTTAATATTTTTACATCATGCGCCAAACGCACCTATGGCGCAAATGCATGTGCTACAGATAAAATTAATATTGCAATATTGTTGTGCCGCTCCGAAGGCTAGTACGGCACAAATGCACATGCTGGAGATAAAAATAATATTTTTGTGCGTACCGAAGGCACCCATGGCACTTGCTGGTGACTCATATATATGACTCGTGTTGCAGCTACTTGGGTTAAATAGTTGGTACATGTGACGTACATTCACACTGTGGTATAGATGATACTATAGCAGACGAACTGAACCCAAACATCTACTTTCTGCTGTAGCCATTTTTCTGACATGCAAAGTACATTTTGTAAGCTCGTTGTTGATTGGATGATACTATTTGCTTAGTTTTGTTCAATTGGCTCTTCGTTGAACTCTTTCACGTTTTTGGTTGCGTGATCAGTGATGCGCACATCTAGGTGAATATGACATTTTGAATATCCCTCTCGGACTCGCCTTGCGCAACGAGATGATGCCAAGACTGATGTTCAGGTGAATATCATATTATGTCCACAATCCTGGTCCGATATTGGACAATCTCGTTGGTTGAATTTGTCAGTCATATAATAATTGTATATACCGCGTCGAAAGCACGTGCTGGAGATGAAATTAATATTTTTTTATAAACCGTAAATAAATAGTCACTATAGATGATACTATAACAGACAAACTGAACCCAAACATCTACTTTCCGCTGCAGCCATTTTTCTGACATGAGAAGTACATTATGTAAGCTCGTTGTTGATTGTATGATACTATTTGCTTAGTTTTGTTCAATTGGTTCTTTGTTGAGCTGTGTCACGTTTTTGGTTACCACATTTCATATATCACTGGAGACTGAGATTCCGTCCGTTTGTTCGTCCTCGTTTGTTTTTGGGCACCCATTATCTCTTTAACGGTAAGTCGTTGTGCCACCATTATCTACGGGTGCACCGCATAATCTTTTTCCCTTACTTTAACAATCGGATTGACTTAAAACGTTATATACTTCCTAGTCATCATCCATATTTGTATTCCATACCTTACATACGGTATGCGGCCTTCATGTCCAAGTTCAAGGTCAAATTACTTGGAAATTTGCCATAAAGTTTTTAAAATATTTGCGTTAAAGTTTTGTGGATACCACAACAGACAAACTGAACTGAACTATTTTCTGCTGCAGCCAGTTTTCTGTCAAATGTGAAATACATTTTGTAAGCTCGTTGTTGATTGGATGATACTATTTGCATAGTTTTGTTCAATTGGCTCTTTGAACTCTTTCACGTTTTTGGTTGCGTGATCAATGACACGCACATCTAGGTGAATATCACATTTTGAGTATCGCTCTCGGACTCGTCTCACGCAACGAGATGAGGCCAAGACTGATGTTCAGGTGAATATCATATATGTCCACAATCCTGGTCCGATATTGGACAATATCGTTGGTTGAATTTGTCAGTCATATAATAATTTTATATACTGCGTCGAAAGCACATGCTGGTGATGAAATGAATATTTTTTTTATAAACCGTAGCGCACTTGCTGGAGACAAAAATTTCTATATACCACACCAAATGCAGATATGACTCAAATGCACATGCGGAGATAAAATTAATATTTTTTATACACCACACCAAAAGCACATATCGCTGAAACGCACGTGCTGGAGATATAAGTAATATTTTTTGTGCCGCGCCAAAGGCATCAATGGCACAAATGCCAGTGCTGGAGATAAAAGTAATATTTTTATTTCATGCGCCAAACGCACCGCACCGACAGCACAAATGCACATGCTGGAGATAAATTAAATATTTTTGTTGTGCTGCACCAAACGCATTTGTGGCACAAATGCACTTGCTGGAGATACACTGAAGGCACAAATCTACGTACTGGTGATAAATCAATATTTTTGCTGTGCCACGCCAAACGCACCCATGGCACAAATGCACGGACCCGAGATAAAAAATATTGAAGGCTCAAATGGCACAAATGCTAGTGCTGGAGATAAAAGCAATATTTTTACATCATGTGCCAAAAGCCCATATGGCAGAAATGCATGTGCTGGAGATAAAAGCCATGCCTAAGGCACCCATGGCACAAATGCACATGCTGGAGATAAAAGTATTATGTTTAAAACGTACACCAAACGCACTACGATAGAAATGCATCTGCTGGAGATAAATTAATATATTCTTGTGCCACGCGGATGGCACCTATTGCACAAATGTATGTGCTGGAGATAAAATGCTAGTGCTGGAGATAAAATTAAATTTTGTTTGTGCTGTACCAAAGGCACCCATGGCACAAATGCATGTGCTGCAGATAAAATGAATATGTTTTGTGCCGCACCGAAGGCACCCACCGCACAAATGCTAGTGCGGAGATAAAAGTAATATTTTTACATCCTGCGCCAAATGGCCATATTGAACAACTGTATGTGCTGGAGATAAAAGTATTTTTTTGGCACCCATGGCACAAATGGCCATGCTGCAGATAAAAGTAATAATTTACATCATGCGCCAAATGCACCTATAGCACAAATGCATGTGCTGCAGATAAAAGTAATATTTTCTTGTGCTGCAACAAACACACACATGGCACAAACGCTAGTGCTGGAAATTAATATTTGTTTGCGCCGCACCAAACGAACCCATGGCACAAATGCTAGTGCTGGAAATGAAATTAATATTTTTTTGTGCCGCACCAAACGCACCCATGGCTCAAATGCTAGTGCTGGAAATAAAATAAATATTTTTTTTTTGTGGCCCACGAAACGAACCCATGGCACAAATGCTAGTGCTGGAAATAAAATTAATATTTGTTTGCGCCGCACCAAATGAAACCAAGGCACAAATGCTAGTGCTGGAAATAAAATTAATATTTGTTTGTGGCCCACCAAACGAACCCATGGTAATATTTTTTTTGTGCCACACTGAAGGCAACCAGCACAAATGCTAGTGATGGAGATAAAATTGATATTTTTTTGTGCCGCGCCAAAGGCACCTATGGCACCAGTGCCCATACTGGAAATTAAATTAATGTTTTTACTGAGCCGCGCTCAACGCACGCAATTGCACATGCTTGAGATAAAATTATATTTTCACAATCATATTATGGCACACATGCAGGTGCTGCAGATAAAAGTAGTATTTTCTTGTGCCACACCAAACGCACACATAGCACAAATGTTAGTGTTGGAAATATACCGTAATTGAAAAAATATTTGTGCCGCACCGAAGACACCCATGGCACAAATGCTAGTGTTTGAGACCAAATCAATATTTTTTTATGCCACACCGAATGCACCTATGGCACCAGTGCCCATACTGGAAATAAAATTAATATTTTTGCTGTGCCGCGCTCAACGCACCTATGGCGCAATTGCACGCGCTTGAGATAAAATTATATTTTCTTGTGCCGTGCCGAAGGCACCCATGGCACAAATGCAGGTGCTGCAGATAAAAGTAGTATTTTCTTGTGCCACACCAAACGCACAAATGTTAGTGCTGGAAATAAAATTTATATTTTTGATGTGCCGCGCCCAATGCACCGATGATGCAAATGCACGCGCTTCAGATAAAATTATATTTTCTTGTGCCACGCCGAAGGCACCCATGGCACAAATTGCCATGATGGAGATAAATGTAATATTTTTGTGCCGCGCCGAACGTACCCATGACATAAATTGATGCTAGTGCTGGAGATAAAATTAATATATTGTGCCGCGCCGAAGGCACCTGTGGCACCAGTGCTCGTACTGTGCCATGCAGAAAGCACCTATGGCACAATTGCCATGCTGGAGATAAAAGTAATATTTTTACATCATGCGCCAAACGCACCTATGGCACAAATGCATGTGCTGCAGATAAAATGAATATTTTTTTTACCTATTGTATAAATGCAATCACTTGAGATAAAATTATATTTTCTTGTGCCGCACCAAACGCACCCATGGCACAAATGCTAGTGCTGGAAATAAAATGTTGTTTTTGTGCCACACCGAAGGCATCTATGGCACCAGTGCCCATACTGGAAATAAAATTAATATGTTTGCTTGCTGCTCTCAACGCACATATAAAATGCATGCGCTTGAGATAAAATTATATTTTCTTGTGCCGCGCCGAAGGCACTGATGGCACAAATTGCCATGCTGGAGATAAGTTATAATTTACATTATGCGCCAAACGCACCTATGACACAAATTCATGTGCTGCAGATAAAATGAAAAAGGCACCTATGCCAAAGCCAAAGGCACCTATGGCACCACGGAAGGCACCTATGGCACCAGTGCCCATACTGGAAATAAAATTAATATTTTTGCTGTTTTACCCTCAACTACATTTTCTTGTGCCGCGCCGAAGGCACTGATGGCACAAATTGCCATGCTGGAGATAAAAGTTATAATTTACATTATGCGCCAAACGCACCTATGACACAATTTCATGTGCTGCAGATGAAATGAAAAAGTCACCTATGGCACCACGGAAGGAACCAGTGCCCATACTGGAAATAAAATTAATATTTTTGCCGTGCCGTGCTCAACGCACATATAAAATGCACGCGTTTGAGATAAAATTATATTTTCTTATGCCGCGCCAAAGGCACTGATGGCACTGATGGCACAAATTGCCATGCTGGAGATAAGTTATAATTTACATTATGCGCCAAACATAATGACACAAATTCATGTGTTGCAGATAAAAGGAAAAAGGCACCTATGGCACCAGAGAAGGCACCTATGGCACCAGTGCCCATACTGGAAATAAAATTAATATGTTTGCACCCGCTGGAGATAAAAAAAAAAAATTTGTTGGTGCTGTCCCAAAGGCACCCATTGCACATAATATTATGCACATGCTGGAAATAAAAATGTTTGTGCTGCGCCGAAGGCACACATGGCAAACATACATGTGCTGGAGATAAAACTAATATTTTTACATACCAAACACACATATGGCACAAATTCAATTAAAGAAGCGCACAACGGAAACAATTTTCCTCTGTGAATATCGGTTGAAACTATGCTCACTCTTGGCCAATCAAACTGCAAGATTGCGAGCATGAATTTGAAAAACATAAAAATGTAAAATGGGCTCTGATGATAACTTGTTAATTTGAGCGTATTTTCTGTTTCAGCATTTCTTCGGCCATTACGATGGGGCAATGTCAAGGGCAACAACACACGGAAGGTCAACGTCAATCGGGTGATCCTCGGGTGATCCTCGCACCTCAGGACTCGGTAGGTAAATTAAATTATTACTTTTATTTATATTATAAAATAATAAAATATTTTTGCTGTGCCGCGCTCAACTATGGCGCAAATTCGAGCGCTTTAGATAAAATTATATTTTCTTGTGCCGCACCAGTGCCCATACTGGAAATAAAACTAATATTTTTGCTGTGCCGCGCTCAACGCACCTATGGCGCAAATAAAATTAATATTTTTTTTGCCGAACCGAAGGCACACATGGCACAAATGCTAGTGCTGGAGATAAAATTATAATATAATATATTATAATATATCTTGTGCCGCGTCGAAGGTACCTGTGGCTCAAATGCTAATGCTGTAGATAAAAGTAATAGTAAATGCATGTGTTGGAGATAAAATTATTTCTTGTGCTCTGCCGAATGGCACAAATGCACATCTGGAGATGAAAGTAATATTTTGACATGATGCACCAAATGCACTATGGTAGAAATGCATGTGCTGGAGATAAAATTAATATTTTTTGTGCCGCGCCGATGGCACCTATGGCACCAGTGCACGTACTAGAGATAAAATTAATATTTTCTTGTGCCGCACCAGTGCGCCATACATGGCGCAAATTCACGCGCTTTAGATAAAATTATATTTTCTTGTGCCGCACCAGTGTCCATGCTGGAAATGAAACTAATATTTTTGCTGTGCCGTGCTCAACGCACCTATGGCGCAAATAAAATTAATATTTGTTTGTGCCGAACTGAAGGCACACATGGCACAAATGCTAGTGCTGGAGATAAAATATAATATAATATATTATAATAAAATAATATATTTTTGCTGTGCCACGCTCAACGCACCTATGGCGCAAATTCACGGGCTTTAAATAAAATTATATTTTCTTGAGCCGCACCAGTGCCCATACTGGAAATAAAATTAATATTTTTGCTGTGCCGCGCTCAGCGCACTATGGCGCAATAAAATTAATTTTTTTTGTGCCACACCGAAGGCACACATGGCACAAATGCTAGTGCTGGAGATAACATTAATATTTGTTTGTGCCACGTCGAAGGCACCTATGGCACCAGTCCACGTACTGGAGATAAAATTAATATTTTTGCTGTGCCGCGCTCACGCACCTATGGCACCAGTGCACGTTCTGGAGATAAAATTAATTATATTTTCTTGTGCCGCAACCAGTGCCCATACTGGAAATAAAATTAATATTTTTTTTTTGCTCTGCCACGTCAACGAACCTTATGGCGCAAATAAAATTAATATTTTTTTGTGCCAAACCGAAGGCACACATGGCACAAATGCTAGTGCTGGATATAAAATAATTTATTATAATAATAATAAAAAATATTTTTTTGCTGTGCCGCGCTCAATGCACCTATGGCGCAAATTCACGCGCTTTAGATAAATTATATTTTTTTGTGTCGCACCAGTGCCCATAATGTAAATAAAATTAATATTTTTGCTGTGCCGCGCTCAACGCACCTATGGCCCAAATAAAATTAATATTTTTTTCTGCCGAACCGAAGGCACACATGGCACAAAAGCTAGTGCTTGAGATAAAATATAATATATTATAATATAATAAAATATTTTTGCTGTGCCACACTCAACGCACCTATGGCGCAAATTCACGCGCTTGAGATAAAATTAATATTTTCTTGTGCCGCATCAGTCACCATACTGGACATAAAATTAATATTTTTCCTGTGCCGCGCTACAACGCACCTATGGCGCAAATGAAATTAATATTTTTTGTGCCGAACCAAAGGCACACATGGCACAAATGCTAGTGCTGGAGATAAAATATAATATATTATAATATAATAAAATATTTTTGCTGTGCCGCACTCAACGCACCTATGGCGCAAATTCACGCACTTTAGATAAAATTAATATTTTCTTGTGCCGCACCAGTGCCCATACTGGAAATAAAATTAATATTTTTGCTGTGCCACGCTCAACGAACTTATGGCGCAAATAAAATTAATATTTTTTTGTGCCAAACCGAAGGCACACATGGCACAAATGCTAGTGCTGGATATAAAATATAATTTATTATAATATAATAAAATATTTTTTGCTCTGCCGCGCTCAACACACCTATGGCGCAAATTCACGCGCTTTAGATAAATGATATTTTTTTGTGCCGCACCAGTGCCCATAATGGAAATAAAATTAATATTTTTTGTGCCGAACCGAAGGCACACATGGCACAAAAGCTAGTGCTGGAGATAAAATATAATATAATATATTATAATATAATAAAATATTTTTGCTGTGCCAACGCACCTAATTAATATTTGTTTGTGCCGAACCGAAGGCACACGTGGCACAAATGCTGGAGATAAAATTAATATTTGTTTGTGCCACGCCGAAGGCACCTATGGCACCAGTGCACGTACTGGAGATAAAATTAATATTTTCTTGTGCCGCACCAGTGCCCATACTGGAAATAAAATTAATATTTTTGCTGTGCCGCGCTCAACGCACCTATGGCGCAAATTAATATTGTTTGTGCCAACCGAAGGCACACATGGCACAAATACTAGTGCTGAAGATAAAATTAATATTTGTTTGTGCCACGCCGAAGGCACCTATGGCACCAGTGCACGTACTGGAGATAAAATTAATAGTTTTACTGTGCCGCGCTCAACGCACCTATGGCGCAAATAAAATTAATATTTTTTTGTGCCGCACCGAAGGCACACATGGCACAAATACTAGTGCTGGAGATAAAATTAATATTTGTTTGTGCCGCGCCGAAGGCACCTATGGCACCAGTGCACGTACTGGAGATAAAATTAATATTTTCTTGTGCCGAACCGAAGGCACACATGGCACAAATGCTAGTGCTGGAGATAAAATATAATATATTATAATATAATAAAATATTTTTGCTGTGCCGCACTCAACGCACCGCACCTATGGTGCAAATTCACGCTCTTTACATAAAATTAATATTTTCTTGTGCTGAACCAGTGCCCATACTGGAAATAAAATTAATATTTTTGCTGTGCCTCGCTCAGCGCACCTATGGCGCAAATAAAATTAATATTTTTTTATGCCGCACCGAAGGCACACGTGGCACAAATGCTAGTGCTGGAGATAAAATATAATATAATATATTATAATATTTTTGCTATGCCGCACTCAAAGCAGCACATATGGCTCAAATTCACGCGCTTTAGATATAATTATATTTTGTTGTGCCGCACCAGTGACCATACTGGAAATAAAATTAATATTTTTGCTGTGCCGCGCTCCGCGCACCTATGGCGCAAATAAAATTAATATTTTTGTGTGCCACACCGAAGGCACACATGGCACAAATGCTAGTGCTGGAGATAACATTAATATTTGTTTGTGCCACGTCGAAGGCACCTATGGCACCAGTGCACGTACTGGAGATAAAATTAATATTTTTGCTGTGCCGCGCTCCACGCACCTATGGCACCAGTGCACGTTCTGGAGATAAAATTAATATTTTCTTGTGCCGCACCAGTGCCCATACTGGAAATAAAATTAATATTTTTTTTTGCTCTGCCACGCTCAACGAACTTATGGCGCAAATAAAATTAATATTTTTTTGTGCCAAACCGAAGGCACACATGGCACAAATGCTAGTGCTGGATATAAAATATAATTTATTATAATATAATAAAATATTTTTTTGCTGTGCCGCGCTCAATGCACCTATGGCGCAAATTCACGCGCTTTAGATAAATTATATTTTTTTGTGTCGCACCAGTGCCCATAATGTAAATAAAATTAATATTTTTGCTGTGCCACGCTCAACGCACCTATGGCCCAAATAAAATTAATATTTTTTCTGCCGAACCGAAGGCACACATGGCACAAAAGCTAGTGCTTGAGATAAAATATAATATATTATAATATAATAAAATATTTTTGCTGTGCCGCACTCAACGCACCTATGGCGCAAATTCACGCGCTTGAGATAAAATTAATATTTTCTTGTGCCGCATCAGTCACCATACTGGACATAAAATTAATATTTTTCCTGTGCCCGCGCTACAACGCACCTATGGCGCAAATGAAAAAAATTAATTTTTTTGTGCCGAACCAAAGGCACACATGGCACAAATGCTAGTGCTGGAGATATATAATATATATATATATAAAATAATCTGTGCCGTGCACTCAACGCACCTATGGCGCAAATTCACGCACTTTAGATAAAATTAATATTTTCTTGTGCCGCACCAGTGCCCATACTGGAAATAAAATTAATATTTTTGCTGTGCCACGCTCAACGAACTTATGGCGCAAATAAAATTAATATTTTTTTGTGCCAAACCGAAGGCACACATGGCACAAATGCTAGTGCTGGATATAAAATATAATTTATTATAATATAATAAAATATTTTTTGCTGTGCCGCGCTCAACACACCTATGGCGCAAATTCACGCGCTTTAGATAAATGATATTTTTTTGTGCCGCACCAGTGCCCATAATGGAAATAAAATTAATATTTTTTGTGCCGAACCGAAGGCACACATGGCACAAAAGCTAGTGCTGGAGATAAAATATAATATATTATAATATAATAAAATATTTTTGCTGTGCCAACGCACCTAATTAATATTTGTTTGTGCCGAACCGAAGGCACACGTGGCACAAATGCTGGAGATAAAATTAATATTTGTTTGTGCCACGCCGAAGGCACCTATGGCACCAGTGCACGTACTGGAGATAAAATTAATATTTTCTTGTGCCGCACCAGTGCCCATAATGGAAATAAAATTAATATTTTTGCTGTGCCGCGCTCAACGCACCTATGGCGCAAATTAATATTGTTTGTGCCAACCGAAGGCACACATGGCACAAATACTAGTGCTGAAGATAAAATTAATATTTGTTTGTGCCACGCCGAAGGCACCTATGGCACCAGTGCACGTACTGGAGATAAAATTAATAGTTTTACTGTGCCGCGCTCAACGCACCTATGGCGCAAATAAAATGAATATTTTTTTGTGCCGAACCAAAGGCACACATGGCACAAATGCTACTGCTGGAGATAAAATATATTATAATATATTATAATGTAATAAAATAGTTTTGCTGTGCCGCGCTCAACACACCTATGGCGCAAATTCACGCGCTTTAGATCAAATTATTATTTTCTTGTGCCGCACCAGTGCCCATACTGGAAATAAGACTAATATTTTTACTGTGCCGCGCTCAATTCACCTATGGCGCAAATAAAATTAATATTTTTTTGTGCCGAACCGAAGGCATACATGGCACAAATGCTAGTGCTGGAGATAAAATATAATATAATATAATAAAATATTTTTGCTGTGCCAACGCACCTAATTAATATTTGTTTGTGCCACGCCGAAGACACCTATGGCACCAGTGCAAGTACTGGAGATAAAATTAATATTTTCTTGTGCCGCACCAGTGCCCATACTGGAAATAAAATTAATATTTTTGCTGTGCCGCGCTCAACGCACCTATGGCGCAAATAAAATTAATATTTTTTTGTGCCGAACCGAAGGCATACATGGCACAAATGCTATTGCTGGAGATAACATATAATATAATGTAATAAAATAGTTTTGCTGTGCCACGCTCAACGCACCTATGGCGCAAATTCACTCGCTTGAGATGAAATTATATTTTCTTCTGCCGCACCAGTGCCCATACTGGAAATAAAATTAATTCTTTTGCTGTGCCGCGCTCAACGCACCGCACCTATGGCGCAAATAAAAAAAAAAAAAAATTTTTGTGCCCTACCGAAGGCACACATGGCACAAATGCTAGTGCTGGAGATAAAATATAATATATTATAATATAATAAAATATTTTTGCTGTGCCAACGCACCTAATTAATATTTTTTTGTGCCGAACCGAAGGCACACGTACAAATGCTGGAGATAAAATTAATATTTCTTTGTGCCGCGCCGAAGGCACCTATGGCACCAGTGCACGTACTGGAGATAAAATTAATATTTTCTTGTGCTGCACCAGTGCCCATACTGGAAATAAAATTAATATTTTTGCTGTGCCGCGCTCAATTCACCTATGGCGCAAATAAAGTTAATATTTTTTTTGTGCCGAACCGAAGGCACACAATTGACAGAAATGCTAGTGCTGGAGATAAAATATATAATATAATAATATAATGAAATATTTTTGCTGTGCCGCACTCAACGCACCGCACCTATGGCGCAAATTCACGCGCTTTAGATAAATTATATTTTTTTGTGCCGCACCAGTGCCCATACTGGAAATAAAATTAATAGTTTTGCTGTGCTGTGCCGCGCTCAACGCACCTATGGCGGAAATAAAATTACTATTTTTTTGTGCCGCACCGAAGGCACACATGGCACAAATGCTACTGCTGGAGATAAAATATAATATAATATATTATAATGTAATAAAATAATTTTGCTGTGCCGCGCTCAACACACCTATGGCGCAAATTCACGCGCTTGAGTTAAAATTGATATTTTCTTGTGCCACACCAGTGACCATACTGGAAATAAAATGCCGAACTGAAGGCACACATGGCACAAATGCTAGTGCTGGAGATAAAATTAATATTTGTTTTGTCCGCGCCGAAGGCACCTCCCATGGCACCAGTGCACATACTGGAGATTAAAATTATATTTTCTTGTGCCGCACCAGTGCCCATACTGGAAATAAGATTAATATTTTTGCTGTGCCACGCTCAACTAACTTATGGCGCAAATAAAATTAACATTTTTTTGTGCCGAACCGAAGGCAAACATGGCACGAATGCTAGTGCTGGAGATAAAATATAATATATTGTAATATAATAAAATATTTTTGCTGTGCCGCTCTCAACGCACCGCACCTATGGCGCAAATTCACGCGCTTTAGATAAAAAAAAAAATTTGCACCAGTGTCCATACTGGAAATAAAATTAATAGTTTTGCTGTGCCGCACCGAAGGCACACATGGCACAAATGCTACTGCTGGAGATAAAATATAATATAATATATTATAATGTAATAAAATAGTTTTGCTGTGCCGCGCTCAACACACCTATGGCGCAAATTCACGCGCTTGAGTTAAAATTGATATTTTCTTGTGCCACACCAGTGACCATACTGGAAATAAAATGCCGAACTGAAGGCACACATGGCACAAATGCTAGTGCTGGAGATAAAATTAATATTTGTTTGTGCCGCGCCGAAGGCACCTATGGCACCAGTGCACATACTGGAGATAAAATTAATATTTTCTTGTGCCGCACCAGTGCCCATACTGGAAATAAGATTAATATTTTTGCTGTGCCACGCTCAACTAACTTATGGCGCAAATAAAATTAACATTTATTTGTGCCGAACCGAAGGCAAACATGGCACGAATGCTAGTGCTGGAGATAAAATATAATATATTGTAATATAATAAAATATTTTTGCTGTGCCGCTCTCAACGCACCGCACCTATGGCGCAAATTCACGCGCTTTAGATAAAAAAAAAAATTTGCACCAGTGCCCATACTGGAAATAAAATTAATAGTTTTGCTGTGCCGCGCTCAACGCACCTATGGCGCAAATAAAATTAATATTTTTTTGTGCCGCACCGAAGGCACACATGGCACAAATGCTACTGCTGGAGATAAAATATAATATATTATAATGTAATAAAATAGTTTTGCTGTGCCGCGCTCAACGCACCTATGGCGTAAATTCACGCGCTTGTGATAAAATTAATATTTTTGCTGTGCTGCGCTCAATGCACCTATGGCGTAAATAAAATTAATATTTTTTTGTGCCGCACCGAAGGCACACATGGCACAAATGCTAGTGCTGGAGATAAAATTAATATTTGTTTGTCACGCCGAAGGCACCTATAGCACCAGTGCACGTATTGGAGATAAAATTAAAATTTTTGCTGTGCCGCGCTCAACGCACCTATTGCGCAAATAAAATTAATATTGTTTGTGCCGAACCGAAGGCACACATGGCACAAATGCTAGTGCTGGAGATAAAATTAATATTTGTTTGTGCCGCACCGAAGGCACCTATGGCACCAGTGCACGTACTGGAGATAAAATTAATATTTTCTTGTGCCGCACCAGTGCCCATACTGGTAATAAAATTTATTTTTTTTTCTGCCGAACTGAAGGCACACATGGCACAAATGCTAGTGCTGGAGATAAAATATAATATAATATATTATAATATAATAAAATATTTTTTCTGTGCCGCGCTCAACGCACCGAAGGCACCTATGGCACTAGTGCACGTACTGGAGTTAAATTAATATTTTTTGTGCAACACCGAAGGCACCTATGGCACCAGTGCACATACTGGAGATAAAATTAATGTTTTTGCTGTGCCACACTCAAAGCACCTATGGCGCAAATGCACGCGCTTTAGATAAAAAAAATTCTTGTGCCGTACCAAACGCACCATGACACAAATGCTTGTGCTGGAAATAAAATGAATATTTGTTTGTGCCGCACCAAACGCACGGCACCTATGGCATGAATGCACGAATGCACGGGCTTGAGATAAAAAAATATATTCTTGTGCTGCGTCGAAGGCACCCTTGTGCACATACGTGAGATAAAAGTAATATTTTTACATCATGCGCCAAACGCACCTATGGCACAATTGCATGTGCTGCAGATAAATGGAATATTTGTTTGTGTCGTGCCGATGGTACCCATGGCTCAAATGCTTGTGCTGGAGATAAAATCAATATTTGTTTGTGCCACGCCAAATGCACATATGGCACCAGTGCCCATACTAGAAATAAAATTAATGTTTTTGCTGTGCCGCGCTCAACCTATTGCGCAAATGCACGCACTTGAGATACAATTATATTTTCTTGTGCCGCACCAGTGCCCATACTGGAAATAATTATTTTTTTTGTGCCGCGCTGAAGGCACCTATTGCACCAGTGCATGTACTGGACATAAAATTAATATTTTTGCTGTGCCATGCCCAACGCACCTATGGCGCAAATTCACGCGCTTGAGATAAACTTGTATTTTCTTGTGCCGCGCCGAGGGCACTCATGGCACAAATTGTCATGCTGGTGATAAAAGTAATAATTTACACATTGCGCCAAACGCACCTATGGCACAAATGCATGTTCTGCAGATAAAATTCATATTTTCTTGTGCCGCACCAATATACCGTACCTCTCTGTAGTGAGATAGCTGTGATAACTGCTATTTCTTTCTTGTTAGGTAGGTCCTCTGCCATGTCCGACGGCTTCAACGTAGCGCAGAGGTGAACACTTGGTCCTCAAAGCTATCTGACCGATAGTCTCAGAACAAGTGGCCAACAGGTCGGACTGCGTCCATTCTTGTTCAACATTCAGCCCACATGTTTAACAACAATAAATTCCTCCTCCTGGTGAGGATGGAAGTGGATGCATATCTCATCGGTGAATCCATCCTGACCAGGATTCACATCTTGGGCTAAGTGATATGGTGTGGAAGTGCACCATCTTCAATCGTGCGGACCCGGTGAACGCACCCCCTAAAATTCAGCAAGTAACGGTTTTTGTCGCGCACACTTGCAGACAGCGCGATATAGTCGGCACAAAATTGTAATTTTGTACATTGGCGTGTGTTCGTACATACGGGTTAAAGTTTTTTGTAATACTGTGAAATCTCTAAAACGCACCCAGGAGATCCCAGGGTGTCTAGTTTAGAGATGTTCCACTGTAAATCTGTAGCCTATTTCATCAACATTGCAAAATATACTTTACTAGCAAAGTATACTTTGAGGGAGTAATCATTTATTTTTCCTGAAATGCATTATTTCATATAGAACTAACAAATGCATGTATTTCATGATTACAAGTATGCAGAATTATTATACTGAATTTATTACATTATCACAGCCATAATGGCTGTGATAATGTAATAAATTCAGTATAATAAAAATTATAAATTTATCATAAAATTGAAAATTTCTCCCTCAAAGTAAACTTTGCTACTAAAGTATACTTTGTAATGTTGATGAAATAGGCTACAGGCATATATCCATTCTGGGACATACTTATGTCTTTTGCAATCATGGACATGCATTATTATCTGAGTTGCGTTGCCAAGAAACCTCTCAAAATGAAATCACATATTGTATCTTGATGTCCGGTTTAGAGAGGTTCCATGCTGGACGCGGCCATCTAGTTTTTATTTCAGCACATTTTGTTTGCTCCAAAATGTGCCAGAGCATAGGAAATTGGATGTAGGTGTAAATTAACAGGGTGGGGGGGTCCTCCTTATAGGAATCATGATTTGCCTGGTTTTGCCCTCGGGTTCGTTTTTATCTTTGGCTCTTTTGTTACCTGGCAGTTGAATTGGGTTATTGCCCATTATAACAGTAGTAAGATTATTGCTCAACTGCTTTTGGGAGGGGGCCAAGTGATTCTGGTGTGGCGAGGACCTGGCATCAGATCAGGATCATTCTGATTTCAGGGCTAAATGTAATTTTTTTTATTATAAATATTCAGTTCTGATTTTGGGATTTGCCCCCTATTTGTACAAGTAATATATGGGATTTAGTACTAAACCCATTGACACGGCCTTAGATGACCTATTTGTTAAACCCCAACAAACAAACGACAACAAACAAAACCACAGCAAACGCAAACCGCACATGGTTTTATTGTCCCGCCTGCTTTAGCAGAAGCGGGACATAGGCATAGCTTTTCCGTCGGCGTAGGCGGTGGCGTCAGCATTTCAAATTAAGTTTTTGCGATTTGCTCAGTTTCCAGAAAATTATAATTCCTACGACCTCCACACTTGATATGCATCAACACTGTGGTGTAACTATTTCACACAGAGGGAGCCCATGTGACCTTGACCTAGTTTTCATGGTTCATCATGACCTACTTTTCACATGCATTCAACATTAAGTTTTTGCGCTTAGCTGTTTCTAAAATTTAACGCTCAGGTTAATTCATTGTAACTTCTATTTCCCTCTATGGAATGCTTTAATATTCCATACATGTATTTGTAACCGACATCCCACATCATTCTACAGAAAGCCCATGGTGCCCGCTAAACCCAAAGGTCAAGGTCACTGACTTAGAAATTTCCGGGTTTGGAAAACATAACGCTCGGTTTAATTTATTACAACTTCTGTTTCCCTTGATGGAATGCTTCGGTATACATCAACACTGTGGTGTCACCATCTGAAACAGAGGGAGCCCATGTGACCTTGGCCTAGTTTTAATGGTTCATTGACCTACTTTTCACATGCATTCAACGTTAAGTTTTTGTGTTTGGCTATGTTTCTAAAACTTAACGCTCAGTTTAATTTGTTGGAACTTCTGTTTCCCTCAAGGTCACAGACTTCAAAAATGTCTAGTATAGAAATTTAGCATCGGTGATTTACAACGCCTTATGTACTATCAAACTGCGCCAGGCGGGACATCTTGCTCTGCAGAGCTCTTGTTCCTTAAAGGTACATGCCCGCTCAGTAGACGCAACCTGTTTTTTTTTATGTCAAAGACATCATCTGAGACATTTTCTGTCAAACAAAACATTCATTCACCATTACCCCGTATTGATTGGCATTATTGTACATTTTATATCAGACGTAAAGTTCCACACGGATATCAGGGTCGATAACCGTGTTTTCTTAAAATGTTAACGGACATTACTATTTTATTCTATGTATTTATTTTTATGAAGTAAGATCATTGCACATCAAAAAAGAAATACATTCATTAACGTTATTTGGTGTCCGTTGAAAACTCTGTTGTTACAGCTTCACGCTCGCCTCTAGGTATATTATTTATATATTTTATAATCCATAGGAACACATATTGACATTGCAGCGATCATTAACCCATTACAGACACACTTTTAGTAGTATGAACCTTTTGAGAGAAAAAAATCCATATTTTCTTTATTTCCTTTCGAAAATATATGTTGTAATCATTCGTTTGAATTGTCTCGATGAGACGGTTCAAATGAGTGGTAACAACATATACCTTTATCGATGAATGAACAAAATAATTAGATTTTTTTCCGACAAAAATCATAGTATCCTTAGGCTGAAATGGGTTAAACGTAGCTGTCGTTCTCAAACTAGTACAATGGCTGAGATTCATTACTCCCAACAATTGTCGTCGTCTGCTGTTACTTTTATATCTTGCCTTATTTCTCTATAAAAACATGGTTTGACAGCACTTCAGAATCATTTCCAATGGAAATTATTCTGATGTTCTGTCAAACCATGTTGTAAATTGTTCTAAAGTGCTGTCAAAGCAGGTTTTTAGCCAGGTTTTTTGAGAAAAAAATCCAGGCTATTGGATTGGCGAAAGCCGGGCGGCGGGCGGGCGGCGGGCGGGCGGGCGGCGTCCACAATCAATGTTAAGTTTTCGTATCACATATCACTATCCAACATGTTACTTTTTTTTTAACTTGACCCATTTTTTCCGCGTAGTCGACTTAGCCATTTTCAATGTTAAGTTTTCGCGTTTACAATGTTAACTTTTCGTGTTTAAGTCCATTTCTTTGGTACTGTACCACCTAGGACCACCAAACTTTCACAGCTTCATAAGTTTTTTCGTGTACTATATCTCTGCAACTGCTTCACCCAATACCTTGATACTTCACATGGGTGTTTATCATCATTGTTGCACCTACTGCGGAAAGCTGCGATCCTGTGCCCAATGTCAAGTCAAATTACTTTGAATTTTTTTGTTAAAGTTTTTTCGTGTACTATATCTCTGCAACTGCTTCACCCAATACCTTGATACTTCACATGGGTGTTTATCATCATTGTTGCACCTGCTTGCGGAAAGCGCGATCCTGTGCCCAATGTCAAGGTCAAATTACTTTGAATTTTTTTGTTAAATTTTTTTCATGTACTATATCTCTGCAACTGCTTCACCCAATACCTTGATACTCACATGGGTGTTTATCATACATGGGTTGTTTATCATCATTGTCGCACCTGCTAGCGGAAAGCGCGATCCTGTGCTCTATGTCAAGTTCAAATTACTTTGAATTTTTTTGTTAAAGTTTTTTCGTGTACTGTATCTCTGCAACTTCTTCACCCAATACCTTGATACTTCACATGGGTGTTTATCATCATTGTCGCACCTGCTTGCGGAAAGCGCGATATCGTCGGCATTTTGGCATACGTCCGTCCGTTCGTCCGTGTGTCCGGTTAAAGTTTTTTGGTTAAAGTTTTTCCATCTACTATATCTATTTTTTTAGTGTCCATGCCTCGCCCCAAGGCGCGACATGCAGGCCACGGCCATCTAGTCTACAAAAAGTGGGTATAATTATGTTATCCAAGTGTCTATGCTTGGAAAAAACCTGGCCTTCGTGGCTTTGCCTCGTTTCTTGTTTTTAACTTGACCCATTTTTTCCGCGCAGTCGACTTAGCCATTTTCAATGTTAAATTTTCACGTTGACAATGTTAAGTTTTCGTGTTTAAGTCCATTTCTTTGGTACTGTACCACCTAGGATCACCAAACTTTCACAGCTTCATAATCAAGGGGTGCCCACCACATATCACTATCCAACATGTTACTTTTATTTTAACTTGACCCATTTTTTCCGCGCAATCGACTTAGCCATTTTCAATGTTAAGTTAATTTTCCGCGTTTACAATGTTAAGTTTTCGTGTTTAAGTCCATTTCTTTGGTACTGTACCACCTAGGACCACCAAACTTTCACAGCTGCATAACCAAGGGGTGCCTACCACATACAACTATCCAACATGTGACCATTCTTTTACCTTCACCTATTATTTCTACGTAATTGACTTAGCCATTTTCAACGTTAACTTTTTAACGTACGTCTGGTTAAAGTTTTTTGGTTAAAACTTTTTTGTTATACTATATCTCTGCAACTGCTTCGCCCATTACCTTGAAACTTCACATGGGTGTTTATCATCATCCATATTTTCATTCTAACCCCCAACCGTGCGGCCCCTGGGCACAATGTCAAGGTCAAATTACTTTGAATTTTTAGCCAGGTTTTTTGAGAAAAAAATCCAGGCTATTGGATTGGCGAAAGCCGTGCGGGCGGCGTCCACAATCAATGTTAAGTTTTCGTGTTTGAGTCCATTTCTTTGTTACTGTACCACCTAGGACCACCAAACTTTCACAGCTTCATAATCAAGGGGTGCCCACCACATATCACTATCCAACATGTTACTTTTTTTTTTAACTTCACCCATTTTTTCCGCGTAGTCAACTTAGCCATTTTCAATGTTAAGTTTTCGTGTTTACAATGTTAAGTTTTCGTGTTTAAGTCCATTTCTTTGGTACTGTACCACCTAGGACCACCAAACTTTCACAGCTTCATAATCAAGGGGTACCCACCACATATCACTATCCAACATGTTACTTTTTTTTTTAACTTCACCCATTTTTTCCGCGCAGTCGACTTAGCCATTTTCAATGTTAAGTTTTCGCGTTTACAATGTTAAGTTTTCGTGTTTAAGTCCATTTCTTTGGTACTGTACCACCTAGGACCACCAAACAACTTTCACAGCTTCATAACCAAGGGGTGCCTACCACATACAACTATCCAACATGTGACCATTTTTTTACCTTCACCTATTATTTCTACGTAATTGACTTAGCCATTTTCAACGTTAACTTTTTAACGTACGTCTGGTTAAAGTTTTTTGGTTAAAACTTTTTCGTTATACTATATCTCTGCAACTGCTTCGCCCATTACCTTGAAACTTCACATGGGTGTTTATCATCATCCATATTTTCATTCTCCACCCCAACCCCCAACCGTGCGGCCCCTGTGCCCAATGTCAAGGTCAAATTACTTTGAATTTTTTGTTAAAGTTTTTTTGTGTACTATATCTCTGCAACTGCTTCACCCAATACCTTGATACTTCACATGGGTGTTTATCATCATTGTCGCACCTGCTTGCGGAAAGCGTGATATCGTCGGCAGTTTGGCATACGTCCGTCCGTTCGTCCGTGTGTCCGGTTAAAGTTTTTTGGTTAAAAGTTTTTCCATCTACTATATCTATTTTTTTAGTGTCCATGCCTCGCCCCAAGGCGCAACATGCAGGCCACGGCCATCTAGTCTACAAAAAGTGGGTATAATTATGTTATCCAAGTGTCTATACTTGGAAAAAACCTGGCCTTCGTGGCTTTGCCTCGTTTCTTGTTGATGATAAAAATGGAAAACAGAAAATAAACAGCAGACGACGAAAAAAATAAGATAGCGGTCTAAGGGTTAAACTACTAGCAAAGCAATATGACGTGTGTACACCAGGTCCTTGAAATTACAATAATAAATGAAACATTTGAATGCAAACAGAAGGTTAATCATACTCGTATTAATCGCAGACTAATGAAACGCAAATGCATAAAAACCTCATGAAGAACATGGTAAAATGTAAGCATGTGCATATAAATGGTTTCAGAAATGCATAGCTTTATTCAAATTATTAATTAATTAATTAATTATTATTAATTTTGACAGTCATCTTGATTTTATATAAATTGCATAATTAAATATTCATATGAAACCTGGTTTTGATAACACTATGAAAGTAATCATTATTTTGACTAGTTCATCAATTTGTGATTACTGTTAATTAGCGTTTGGCAGCCATCTTGGATTTATATATGGAATTTAGGCTATCAATATTAGGCCCCGGTGTAGCGGTCAGAAATCCCCCCCGCCCGAAATCCCCCCGGGGGGGAGTTTGGGCTAGCCTAGTTTCCCCGCCGGGGGGAATCTGGCCGGCCCGAAATCCCCCCCGGGGGGATTTCCAACTAGTCAACTTTCCCCCCCACCAGTCAGAAATCCCCCCCCCCCATTTTTTTTCAAACAATGACAGGTTAAATGCTAAATTAGCAACTACCATGAGATTGAAGTATTTGAAGAATGTATCGCGGCTATATGTAGATAAAATATCAGTTTGAGGGTGGGGGGGAGTTTGGGCCGGCCCGAAATCCCCCCCCCCCCCCTCATATTTTTTTTTCTTTTTTCAACAATGACAGGTTGAATGCTGAATTAGCAGGTTAAAATTAGCAACTAACATGCTACCGAAGTTTTTGAAGTATGTTTGATGGCTGTATATAGATAAAATTTCAGTTTGATGGGGGGGGGGGGAGTTTGGGCCGGCCCGAAATCCCCCCCCCCCCCACCCCATTTTTTTTTTTTCAACAATGACAGGTTAAATGCTCAATTAGCAGATTAAAATTAACATGATACTGAAGTATTTGAATTAAGTATGATTGATATATATATATAAAATATCAGTTTGAGGGGGGGGGGGGGGGGGAGTTTGGGCTGGCCCGAAATCCCCCCCCCCCCCCCCCCCAACCCCCCCCCCCCCCTATTTTTTTTTCAACGATGACAGGTTGAATGCTGAATTAGCAGGTTAAATTAGCAACTAATATGCTACCGAAGTTTTTGAAGTATGTTCGATGGCTGTATATAGATAAAATTTCAGTTTGATGGGGGGAGTTTGGGCCGGCCCGAAATCCCCCCCCCCCCCCATATTTTTTTTTCAACGATGACAGGTTGAATGCTGAATTAGCAGATTAAAATTAGCAACTAACATGCTACCGAAGTTTTTGAAGTATGTTTGATGGCTGTATATAGATAAAATTTCAGTTTGATGGGGGTGGGGGGGGGAGTTTGGGCCGGCCCGAAATCCCCCCCACCCCATTTTTTTTTTTTCAACAATGACAGGTTAAATGCTCAATTAGCAGATTAAAATTAACATGATACTGAAGTATTTGAATTAAGTATGATTGATATATATATATATAAAATATCAGTTTGAGGGGGGGGGGGAGTTTGGGCCGGCCCGAAATCCCCCCCCCCCCTCCATATTTTTTTTCAACGATGACAGGTTGAATGCTGAATTAGCAGGTTAAATTAGCAACTAATATGCTACCGAAGTTTTTGAAGTATGTTCGATGGCTGTATATAGATAAAATTTCAGTTTGATGGGGGGAGTTTGGGCCGGCCCGAAATCCCCCCCCCCACCCCCCCCCCCCAAATTTTTTTTTTCAACGATGACAGGTTGAATGCTGAATTAGCAGATTAAAATTAGCAACTAACATGCTACCGAAGTATTTGAAGTATGTTTGATGGCTGTATATAGATAAAATATCAGTTTGAGGGGGGGGGGGTTTGGGCCGGCCCGAAATCCCCCCCCCCATATTTTTTTTTCAACGATGACAGGTTGAATGCTGAATTAGCAGGTTAAATTAGCAACTAACATGCTACCAAAGTATTTGAAGTATGTTTGATGGCTGTATATAGATAAAATTTCAGTTTGATGGGGGGGGGGGGGGAGTTTGGGCCGGCCCGAAATCCCCCCCCCCCCCATTTTTTTTTTTCAACAATGAACAGGTTAAATGCTGAATTAGCAGATTAAAATTAACATGATACTGAAGTATTTGAATTAAGTATGATTGATATATATAGATAAAATTTCAGTTTGATGAGTTTTGGGCCGGCCCGAAATCCCACCCCCCCCCATATTTTTTTTTTTTCAATGATGACACGTTGAATCAGATTAAAATTAGCAACTAACATGCTACCGAAGTATTTGAAGTATGTTTGATGGCTATATAGATAAAATATCAGTTTGAAATCCCCCCCCCCCCCCCATATTTTTTTTTTCAATGATGACAGGTTGAATGCAGATTAAAATTAGCAACTAACATGCTACTGAAGTATTTGAAGTATGTTTGATGGCTGTATATAGATAAAATATCAGTTTGAGGGGGGGGGGTGGGGAGTTTGGGCCGGCCCGAAATCCCCCCCCCCCCCATATTTTATGAGGGGGGGGGGTTTCGGCCGGCCCAAACTCCCACCCCCCCCCCCCCCCCCCCCCCCCCCCCCTCCCCCCCCCCCCCCCCCCCCCCAACTGATATTTTGTCTATATATACTATAGCCGCCATACTTACTTCAAATACTTAAATCTCATATTAGTTGCTAATTTAGCATTTAACCTGCTAATTCAGCATTATTTAACCTGTGAGCGTTGAAAGAAAAATATGGGGGGGAGGATTTCGGGCCGGCCTAATGTCCCCCCCCCCCCCCCCCCCCCCCCCCACCCCCCCCCCCCCCCCCCCCCCCCCCCCCCCCCCCCCCCCCCCCCCCCCCCCCCCCCACGAAATTTATATATATATATCAATCATACTTCAGTATCCTGTTAGTTGCTAATTTCAACCTGCAAATTCAGCATTTAACCTGTCAATGTTGAAACAAAAATATGGGGGGGGGGGGGGGTGGGGGGGGGGGGGGGGGGATTTCGGGCCGGCCCAAAGTCCCTCCCCCCACGAAATTTATATATATACATGTATATCCGTCATACATACATCAAATACTTCAATCTCATGTTAGTTGCTAATTTAGCAATTAACCTGCTAATTCAGCATTATTATATATAAACCCGTCAGCGTTGAAAAAAAATATGAGGGGGGGGGGATTTTGGGCCGGCCCAAACTCCCCCCCTCCCCTCCAACTGATATTTTGTCTATATATAGCCGCCATACTTACTTCAAATACCTAAATCTCATATTAGTTGCTAATTTAGCATTTAACCTGCTAATTCAGCATTATTTAACTTGTGAGCGTTGAAAGAAAAATATGGGGGGGAGGGGATTTCGGGCCGGCCTAAAGTCCCCCCCCCCCCCCCCCCCCCCCCCCACGAAATTTATATATATATATCAATCATACTTCAGTATCCTGTTAGTTGCTAATTTCAACCTGCAAATTCAGCATTTAACCTGTCAATGTTGAAACAAAAATATGGGGGGGGGGGGATTTCGGGCCGGCCCAAAGTCCCCCCCCCCCCCCCCCACGAAATTTTATATATATATATCCGTCATACATTTAGCAATTTAACCTGCTAATCAGCATTATTATTATATAAACCCTCAGCGTTGAAAAAAAATATGAGGGGGGGGGGGGGGGGGGGGGAGGGGGGATTTCGGGCCCGGGCCCTAAACTCCCCCCCCTCCAACTGATATTTTGTCTATATATAGCCGCCATACTTACTTCAAATACTTCAATCTCATATTAGTTGCTAATTTAGCATTTAACCTGCTAATTCAGCATTATTTAACTTGTGAGCGTTGAAAGAAAAATATGGGGGGGGATTTCGGGCCGGCCTAAAGTCCCCCCCCTCACGAAATTTATATATATATATCAATCATACTTCAGTATCCTGTTAGTTGCTAATTTCAACCTGCAAATTCAGCATTTAACCTGTCAATGTTGAAACAAAAATATGGGGGGGGGATTTCGGGCCGGCCCAAAGTCCCCCCCCCCCACACATGAAACTCATATATATATATATATCTGTCTACATACATCAAATACTTCAATCACATGATAGTTGCTGATGTAGCGATTAACCAGCTAATTCAGCATTATTTAACCAGTCATTGTTGAAAAAAAATATGGGGGGGGGGACTGGCCGGGGGGGGGGGCCTTTCTCCGGCCTAAACTCCCCCCCCCCCCCCCCCCTCAAACTGATATTTATCTATATATATAAATCCATCATACCTACTTCAAATAATTCAATATCATGTTAGTTGCTAATTTCAACCTGCTTAATTCAGCATTATTTAACCTGTCCGCAATGAAAAAAAATAATGGGGGGGGGGGGGGGGATTTGGGGCGGCCCAAAGTCCCCCCCCCCCCCCCCTCCCCCCCCCCCCCCCACATGAAACTCATATTTATATATATATATCTGTCATACATACATCAAATACTTCAATCACATGTTAGTTGCTAATGTATCGATTAACCTGCTAATTCAGCATTATTTAACCAGTCAGCGTTGAAAAAAAATATGGGGGGGATTTCGGACCGGCCCAAACTCCCCCCCCCCCCCCCCGAAAACTGATATTTTTTCTATATCTAGCCGCCATTCTTACTTCAAATACTTCAATCTCATATTAGTTGCTAATTTAGCATTTAACCTACCATTGTTTGAAAAAATATGGGGGGGGGGATTTCTGACTGGCGGGGGGGGAAAGTTGACTAGTTGGAAATCCCCCCCTGGGGGGGGATTTCGGGCCGGCCCAGAATCCCCCCCGGGGGGATTTCTGACTGGGGGGGAAAGTGGCCTGCTACACCGGTATGACTGAAGTAAATAACTATTTAACTACAGTGGAACATCTCTAGATACACAGAGAATTGGTTAGTTGTTATGTAGGGGGTATACTGCATTCAGGTTGTCTGTCGGTCCGTACCTGCATGCTTGCGTGCGTCCATCTGTCACTAAACTTAACATCAGAGAAATATGTTATAACTTCTACTTCCTTCATCTAAAATGCTTAATATTTCACACATGCATTCCTGTAAGGCTCTACTACCATGCTGTGCCAAATCCACGACCGTCCAAGGTCAAGGTCACATACTTGGTCTCTTTACAAAACTTAACATCAGAGAAATAATATGTTATAACTTCTATTGGATTAATCGCTGATATCGAGGTCAATGCCACATACTTAGTCTCTTTACAAAACTTAACATCAGAGAAATCGGTTATAACTTCTATTTCCTTGCTCGGATCTGCTTCACATTTCACACACACATTGCTCCAATGGACCTCTACTACCCTGTGACAAATTCACGTTCGTGCCGCCCACGCTAAGCCCAGAGTCAAGGTCACAAGCCCACACACTTGGAAATTGTTATACCCCCCCCCCCCCCCCCCCCCCGAAGTTGTGGGGGGGGTATACTGGAGTCGGCTTGTCCGTCCGTCCGTCCGTCCGTCCGAGTTTCCGTGTGTCCATCCGTCACAAAACATATCAATTGTAAATTTCCTTTTAACTTCTCTTTCCCTTTGCGGAAATCTTTCATATTTTACCCGCCCCTTCTCTGACACTCATACATCATTCTGCAACAAACCTACGACCCCAATTTATGCCAGGGTCAAGGTCACGGACTTAGAAACTTAGAAAAAAACGAAAACTTAACAATTGTAAATTTCCTTTTAACTTCTCTTTCCCTTTGCGGAAATCTTTCATATTTTACCCGCCCCTTCTCTGACACTCGTACATCATTCTGCAACAAACCTACGACCCCCATTTATGCCAGGGGTCAAGGTCACGGACTTAGAAACTTAGAAAAAAACGAAAACTTAACAATTGTAAATTTCCTTTTAACTTCTCTTTCCCTTTGCGGAATGCAGTGATATTTTACCCGACCCTTCTCTGACACTCATACATCATTCTGCAACAAACCTACGACCCCCATTTATGCCAGGGGTCAAGGTCACGGACTTAGAATGTCTAGTTTGATTTTTTCAACTGGAACCACCATCGCACTCTCCATATGTGCTGACATAGTCTTTTATCTGAAAATGATAGTATGCGAGGTGGAATTCATTCTAGGTCAGGGCTGACGTGGGGGGGGGGGGTATTCCGTAAGCCCCCGCTTACTGACAAATCTAGTTTTACATATTTAGGGGTACCTGGGCCCACGCAGGGGGTATTCCGTAAGCCTCGCTTACTGACCAATCTAGTTTCCATAGGTTTCATTGCACGTTATATCCGATGTTAACATCTGTTCATGCTCACAAACCACTCATGTGTGTCTTGAGTAGTCATATTCCTGTTTTACAGTGGAACCTCTATAAACCGGACACCGTGGGGACTTCCCAGGGTGTGTGGTTTAGAGACGTACACGTGTCTGTATTCTTTCAAACTATGTATTTTGTTAACTATATATACAGGGTCCGAATCAGCCAAAGAGTATTCCCAATCAACCAACTGCAGACATATAAGGTCCGAATCAGCCAGGCGAGAGGTCCGAGTTCAGCCAAGGTCCGGGTGAGCCTGTATCCTATTCGTGTTGTAAATTTTGTCACAGGGATGGTCCATTTTGCCAATCTGTTAACATTACAATGCGCATAGATGTGTGAATTAAGTGGGACAGTTTACAGTTTGGGATGAAGGTTATCAATTCCCTGATGGTTATTGACCCCCAATAAACTGACAACCAATTATTTTAACCTCTTCAATCCTACAGACCAGAAAGCCAACATATGCAAACACTGTAGATCCAGATGAGCCGGCTAATAACATTAAATTTATAATATTTTTCCGTAAATAACATTGAAAGTTGACGAAATGTTCAGAGAAAATCTACTGCAGAATGGAATTCCTCATTTGGCTATGAAAATGTTGTCAACTGTCCATGTCATTTACGGAAAATATACTTTTTGTAAATACATGTTGTTTTCATGATATTGAACATCTGCTTACTGTCTGTTTCACGAAACCTGCCCAAATTGTACAGTTAAATAAACAATGCAAAAATATTATTTTTGTTTGATAATACATGTATTAAAGCTCCTTTTTACTTCGTGAAATTTGGTCCAATATTGATTTTATTGCGAAAAAACAATTTTCCCATATTAAATCCCCATAGTGAAGATGGTCTATGGGGATTTAATATGGGGAAATTTTTCTAATTTCAGAAATAGTGGACAGATTTTCCAAATTAGTTTGATCATTTCGAAGCCTCATCTAGCCAGAGTTCGGAGTCAATTTTCAAATTGTTTTTTTTTTTGGTTCCACCCCCAGCTCCTCCCACCTCCTTTGTTAAATCAATTTTTCGTAATAAAATCAATATTGGACCAAATTTCACGAAATAAAAAGGCTCATTCTTAAATTTTTATAAAATGTAAATCAAACCTGTAGACCACCTCCGAATAGCAATCACCTGGCTGTAAAGGCCACTATTTTCTTGTCCCAATGAAACAATTACTATATAATGACCCTGCGAATAAAGACCACCTGTGAACAAGGCCAATTTTTTCACTTCCTATGCCTGGCGTTTATTCACAGGTTTGACACAGGTTTATTGAAAAAAAATACTGCTTTTGCATAGTTTATATGGCCGTAAAATTTGGGCAGGTTTCGTGAAACAGACAGTAGGTACAAAATCACATGGCTTGTCTCATTTGTCTTTTTTATGCCACCGGGTTTCGAAGAAACGGGTGGCATATAGTGTTTGGACTGTCCGTCTGTCTGTCCGTCCGTCTGTCCGTCCGGGCACACATTAGGGTACTTATGTGGCTAGCCCCACAGGGTTATGGATTTGGTAAAGGATAGGGTTGGTTACAATTAGCCACCTAAAAAATCCTTTTATGTGGCTAAAAATCGTTTTATGTGGCTAATATTTAACATGTGATAAGCCACATAAGTATAGTACTGTAAGAACGTCCGTCCGTCTGTCCGTCCGTCTGTCCGTCCGTCACACTTTTCGGTTAACCAATTTGTCACAGTTCCTCAAATATGCTGCAGGTGGCATCCGCGTTCGACAGACGCATTTCTTGTTTGCTCTTCCGTTAATTAGAAAATTTTAAGACATTTTTCATGATTGCAATGTGTGG
>CM055270.1:48803219-48859607 GCA_029237695.1 Conchocele bisecta | reverse complement strand
AAATTAAGATAGCGGTTTGTAGCGGTGTAAGGGTTAATGCATTAATTTCTTTGCCAATATTGATGTATAAAATCCGACACATTTTCCGTAAATGACTACAGAAATTGATATAGATTACAGAGCAAATGCATGTGCTCTGAATTTTTTATCAACTTCCGAAATAATTTCTGAAAATTATCTCGACTCGTATATCAGACTCGTATATCAGAAATTAACACGTAATTCCCTGATAATCTTGCTGAGCAGTGAAATATTGTGAAATATTTTGAAGTCAAACCTTTATTCCCATAAGTTTATATAAAATATCAACCAAAACACTTTTATTGATTGATTGGGGTTTTACATCTGATCCCGTTTCACAAAATTTCTTAGGACAAAACTGTTCGTACAAATATTTCTATGAATTTGCTTCCCACATTATTTATACATACATGTATAACGTAACGTATCGTACAACAATGGGAGGGTGAAGAATGGATAAATATTTCTTTAAATGTGAATAGAAGTATATGACATGACCACCATTTGAACAGTCTCATCAAGACGGTTCAAATGAGTGGTCACAACGTATACTTTCATTGAGAAATAAGAAAAATACCGTTAAAGGCGTATTGCGAATTTAATGGGCTAATGGCCTGTCAACAGCTATGGTCATTTAAGGCCATGTTGATAGGGATGAATCTCATATATAGAGAATAGTAGGTTAGTGCCGTGAATGGGAAAAAATATCTGGCAAGGCTTAGGAAACGGGATGGGCGAGGCTCTGCCGAGCACATCCCCTTTCCAAGCCGCGCCAGATATTTTTCCAATTCACTGCACTAACCTACTTTTCTATTTATCCCGTCAACACCTACTAATGACTTTAAAATGCAAACAAATCCCAGCCACCGCACATGTTCATACGCAGTGATTATGTCGTATTGACAGGATATCAAAAATGTTTCACGGCACCGTGTTTCACGGCACATACGCACTGTGTTGACGGGATAAATTTTACTAGTTGTTATGGTGGGTAAACTGAATATTCACAAACAAATATATATATTCAGCCCTGAAATTAGCATGACTGGTGCCAGGTCCTTATCACACCAGCGTCATTTAGGCCCGCTACCCAAAAGTAATAGGATAAGAACACTCAGAAACCATGAATTTCTACACGGAATCAGATTTTACACAGGTATAGCAATACACGTGTAAATACATGTAGATATTATGAACTATTTTATTTTGCAAGGTAAATACATGTAAAACATTATCTACCTATCATAATGATCCAAATTGTATCTAGCAGAAATAATATTGAGAAATTATATAAAATTCCTACGCATATACATGCTACTTCTGGTTAATTCTACCGCACACTTGTATAAAAGTAAAATTGCATAAGTATGAGGTGCAGTAATAAAGTTCACGGACTTTCTTGATAAGTTTTATATACCTGCCACATGCTACAGGGTGCTCAGTTTGCTTCCCATGATTTCTATTTTTGCTATCCTTGTTGGCTAGAAAAGGAGAACCCGAGCCCCCTGGGAATCGCGAGCAGGCATTTCGACCTTCCCGAGCGGACTGGATTTCCTGGCGCGCAATCCGAGCAATTTGGCGAGCAAACCGAGCACACTGGTGCGCAATCCGAGCAATCCGAGCACCGCGAACAAGTATTTCGACCATTTCGAACGATTTGGGAATTCCATGTTGGACAAATGTCCCCCTCTCTAGATAGAAAAGGTATTTTGCAAACATGCCAAAAACCTATTTGTCTCCGGAAAATATTCGAGAAATTATTTCCGCCCGTGGAAAGTCGACAGCCGACGAAACAAAAAAGAAGTACGGGATCGGTACCACTCGTCTTCGAAGAATATGGGACGCCGTCGATGCGGAACGTAGTACAAACCCCGAAGAAACCCCAGAAGAACAAGAAACCCCTACCCCCGTAGAACACAGGGTGACCGCGCCTGGTTTTGCGGGCCCCACCGAGTTCCCCACGGATCTACTAGAAGATGTACGAAACGCCAGCTCATTCGAAGAATCGACGCGCCTGTCCGACATGGAGAGACGCTTGGAGAACCGGTTGGACGCGCTAGAACACAGACTGTTGGACGCAATTTCCGGCGATGCCCGCATGGCCGATTCCGAGTGTCCGAAGAAAGACGAGCGGGAGGTACACGACATCTGGAGAACCGTAGAGAATGCGAAGTGGTGGCTGGGGTTCTCTGTGGCGGCGTATGCGGTATGCAGACCACTGTTCCCATTCGTGGCTCTAGAGACCTGTAGACTCCGGAAGAGCAAACCAGACTCCGACGCCCAGTTCGTGCACTCCGCAAAACAGTCCGGTACACCGAAGGGAAAAACCAAAACTAGCGACTCCGTACACCAGCACTCTGGTAGTCGCGACCCGTTCTACATGGAGTAGCCGTTTTTGGAAAAAAAAAGTTCTTTGTCTTTTTCGAATTGTCTTTTCCGAGTTGTCATTTCTTGTTTTGTACCGAGTTGTCTTTCCTGTTCCGAGTTGTCTTTCTACCTCCTTTGGGAGAGGTTTTCTGTTTTTCGATGTGGTCTAGATCTTGTTTTGCTCTTGGGAGACGATTTTTTATTCGACTTTCCCGAAAGACCAAATGTGGACAATTGGGTGGTATCATTTCTGTTTGCCTCTTGGGAGACAAATTTTTTCTACACTTTTCCCAAAAGTCCAAATGTGTACAATTGGGTGGTATCATTTCTGTTTGCCTCTTGGGAGACGAATTCTTTCTACACTTT
The DNA here is from genome assembly GCA_029237695.1 of Conchocele bisecta. Lineage (NCBI taxonomy): Eukaryota > Metazoa > Mollusca > Bivalvia > Lucinida > Thyasiridae > Conchocele > Conchocele bisecta. The sequence continues at coordinate 48,856,853 of CM055270.1, read as the reverse complement.
TCCCAAAAGTCTGAATGTGTACAATTGGGTGGTATCATTTCTGTTTGCCGACAACAAAATTCTTGTGATTTTCCCATTTGAACAGAAAAATACTATTGGGAAAATGGAGTGCGAAACGTGTGGTAGAACTTTTGCCAAGAAGGCCAACTTGCAACGGCACATCGGGAGAAAGACGAGATGCAGTACTCCTGCATTCCTGTGCGAAGGTTGTGGAAAACATTTCTCCAGTTCCCAGACGCTTTGCAGACACAAACAGAAACGGTGTACAGCACCCTCGAGAACACAACTCCAGACTGTCGAACTAGAAAGCCGGATTGTCGAACTAGAAAGCCAGGTTGCGGAACTACAGGCGTCCCTAGAGACAGAAAAACGCAAAAGAAAAATAGCGGAGTCCTGCTTCCGAGAGCTACACCAGAAGAAATAGTAGAACGAGATTGTTCTCGTACGCAGTTCTATCTGTCATTCGTCTGTGTTGGTTGTAGTGCCTGTAGTTTGTTGTAGTTCGATGTATTTGGGTTTTTCGGAAATCCGTTCCCGATTTTTGTCGTGTGTTGGGAGTGTCGTGTGGTGGTGGAAACGGTTGCCACCTCTGGTGGTATCATTCTGATTTTCTCCACAAAAAAGCCTGTTTTTCGAGGGTGCTGGTGAGTACTTTTGTTTATTAGATTTTCCCAAATGTGTCCAAATACACAAATGGGTGGTATCATTTCTGTGCCCAAATACACAAATGGGTGGTATCATTTCTGTTTGCCTCTTGGGGAGGCGAATTTCTTCTACGACAAGTTCTATCTGTCGTTCGTCTGTGTTGGTTGTAGTGCCTGTAGTTTGTTGTAGTTCGATGTATTTGGGTTTTTCGGAAATTCGTTCCCGATTTTTTTTCGTGGGGTGTTGGGAGTGTCGTGTGGTGGTGGAAACGGTGCCACCTCTGGTGGTAATCATTCTGATTTTCTCCACAAAAAAGCCTGTTTTTCGAGGGTGCTGGTGAGTACTTTTGTTCGTCTTCTTTTTACAATCCATTATTTTCAAACTCAATTTCAAAATTTTTTCACTAAATATGGTGGGCGTACAACGAGACGGTTTCGCGGTTTAAAATATTTTTGTGTTGGTGGCTAGTTTGTGTTTTTGGATAAAAACGGTGTTTTTCGATACTGTTGGGAAGGGTTACTGGGTAATATAGACGCTTCCAGCTTTGGTGGCATCATTTTGACTCCCTATATAGTATATATACTACTACTTCAATGACCGACTAAAATAGATAATTTCTAGGATATACAACACTATTAACCCATGAAAGACAGGATACAATTATACTAGTATGAAACTTTATGAGAAAAAAATACTATTTTCTTTATTTCATCTCCAAAGTATATGTTGTTACCACTCGTTTGAACCGTCTCAATGAGTGTTTGTGACAACATACAGGGGCGGATCTGGAGGGGCGGGGAGGGGTTGCAACCCCCCACGGAGTTTACATAGATTTAAACTGCTTTGAACAAGTCATATGATGTCCCAGACTGGTGAAACACAGGAAATGCATTTCCGGACATCTAGATTTCAAAATTCGAGCTCTAAAATATCGGCAAGGGGATAATAAAAGGTTGAAATTGTTAAAAAAAATAATTAAAATTTACTTGAGCAAATGTGTTATAAAAATTTCACTAACATCAATTTGACAAACATAAACATTTCACGAGATGCAGTGTAAAACGACACTGGCAAAAATCACAACCATTAGTATGTTAATATACAATGACACAAACATGGGGCCGTTTCACTAAACTTCGTACGACTAAAAAAATGATAGTCTGAAAAATTTCACATTAACAATGTTGTCTTGTAAACAATTATTGGATTTACATTACAATAAATGTAAATCCATCAATTGAAATTTTCAGACGATCCTAAATTGCACTTACAAACATTTTAGTGGTACAGTCGTTTCTGTCAAAATGTTCCGGGTTTATACGTGTACAAAGTGTTGTGCGTTGCGTTTCCGTTAGTTGCGTTTCAAACCGTGTGTCGTCTACGTGTAATACGTTTTCGGCCATGCGTTGCGTTTCCCCACTCGTGTTCAACGCATTGAGTTTCAAACGCGTGTAATCCGTGTACAACGGTTGTAAACGTATACAACGGTTGTAAACAACGCATTGAGTTTCAAAAGCGTGTAATCCGTGTACAACGGTTGTAAACGTATACAACGCTAAGGTAAACCGTTTAAACGATTTAACGCTTTCTTTGACGAACGGTTACACGCTTCTACATGTACACAGCACCGTACAGATGAAACCGTGTTATACGTATAACACGTTTCCACGGGTTTTAACGCATTACACGTGTTGGTATGCCAACCGTGTATCGCGTAGAATGCGCATGCTCAGATCGTTCTTCGTGTGTGTATATATACTTCTAGACTCACTGCAGGGCTTCTACAATTTTCAGTTTTCCGGTTCTGGACCGATTTTTGAACTCTCAGACAAATGTCGGCTGCTATTTCGCTATAGACCTTGTAAAGTTACCGGTTTTGACCACCAAGTAATTTATGACACATATCCCCGGGCTATATCTGTGTTAAACCAGTGTGCAGCTCGCTGTGTATTCAGTTTCTCTAAATATCGATTTTTCTTAACACACGCGTGGGACAGGTGCATAGCGGATTAGTGACTGAAATAGACTGGCTTCAGCGTACAGATACGAGAGTTCCTAGACTCGCCATTTCTGATAATGTTAAAATAAAATAAAGAAACCATGCACTGTGTTTATCTGTGTTCGTAATATTTAACCCCAAGTTACTGACACGGACTATCGGCCCGGGCTATTCCATATTAAGTTAGGAACTGTTACATTACGCTGTATTAGGGGTCATTTTTGTGTATATACAATGTACATGTACATAGGAATGCCGCAGATCCTGATGAGCCGGCTCACGTGATCTACAATTCGCAAACATTTTGATAAACGACAAGGTACATCTGTTGTGTTAAAAGCGTGACTCATTAGGCATCAGGGATTAGGGATCAATTGAAGTGCTAAATCACACCGGCGATGTACTTTGAACTCGATCTGAGGGTATGTATTCGCGATATTTTAAAAGGGACGAAACAAGGACGCCTCGAAGCGATCGGGGCCGAACAGGTATTCAGCTCGCTACATATGTATACGCCAAAGCGTGTTATACGCCTTGAAGCTAAATGTATTACACGCTTTAAAACTAAACAGTTTGACAATGTGTATTACACGTGTACGAACCGTATTATACGTTTAAACAACGTATACAACGCTTTTAAACTAAACGGTTTGACAATGTGTATTACACGTGTACGAACCGTATTATACGTTTAAACAACGTATACAACGCTACAGCAAACCGTTGCGTTCGCGTTGCGTTCGCGTTGAGTTTGCAAGTGTTGTCTACAGTGGAACAAAAACGGAGACTGCATTGTACGAAGTTTAGTGAAATGGTCCCCAGATACTTGTCACGGTGGACACATAATTATTTAAACCGCAAGTGAAACACATAAAATAACATGTTAGTGAGATACATAAAATATTGCAACATTGAGTGATTGATTGCATTCTTGTTAAGTATTTGTGTCAACTGAATTTTTGTGATCATTCAATAATGTTATGATATTACACAGACCATTATATTCATTAACATGCATTAACAGGAAGTTTATTAGGTAAGGCTATGAAACGCGTAGGAATTCCGAGGCTTGCCGAAGAATTCCTACCGTTTCCGAGCCGAGCCCGATTAGCTTGATATCAAAAGAAACTAGCCTAGTTTATTATTTATCAGGTAAAGTTTTATGCTACAGGAATGAGCACATACGACACACACCACGTGATTTTGTACCAAGAACATGTGCGATATTTCATGAAAAATATTTACAAAATTTACATATTTACCATAAATGACTTTGAAAGTTGGTGAAATTTTTAGCAAATGTGGAGTAGTAATCTACATTTGAAAGTTGGTGAAATTTTCAGCAAATGCGGAGTAGTAATCTACATTTGCTATGAACATTTTGATTTTTCAAAAGTTTTTCGATGCCATTTACTGAAAATATAACAGTTTCTGTAAATATATTTCATGAAAAATCATACATGTTGTTAGGTACAAAATCACACGGTGTGTCGCGTATGATGTGGGTTTCGTTGATAATTTTGCCGACTTATTTCCGTTGTGTCATTACACCAGCGTCATTTGACCAAAGATCGAAGCTTTTTTTCAATTTGTTGCAACACAGATGTGTGTGTCCAGTCAATGCAGGGTACCACAGGTTGCCATCAGTCGGTATGCATCGGATTAATGCATAGCGAGTTACCCGATAAATTACGCAGTGCCTGGATGTAGGATATTACTACTTATCATAACTACATAGATGCACATGTATATGTATATATCTAACGTGTTGCCAAACTTGCTTTCGATGAACAGCAACATTTTGTGTTCAACTGTTTTCCCCACATAAAGAGTTGATGTATATTTACAGATGATCAGATCTACGAGTCCACTCATTGGACAGCAATGGATTTGATTTATTGGTGTTTAACAACCTATCAACAGCCACGGTCATTTAAGAGAGCGGGGGGGGGGGGGGGGGGGGGGGGGGGGGGGGGGGGGGGGGGGGGGGGGGGGGGGGGGGGGGGGGGGGGGGGGGGGAGTGAGAGATCCCAAAATCAGGGCAGGCATGAAGCGGAATTAGTTCAGCAGTATGAAATGAAATCTTAAAACCCATTTACAATTGGTATACTCTTAGGCGTATGTAAATTATAACACCACCATATAACGACAGTATTTCTACATGGAATATGTGTTAGGACAAGAAACATACATATGGCACATTTTGAGACTATGAATGCAGACAGTTACGATATATTATTTCTGGATTTTTATTTGCAATGTTTCGGTCACCGTTACCTATGTGTGGACGTTTATATCATTCTACCTTAAACCACATCTCACATCAATCCACAAAAAAACATAATATGCTATCAACATCAATGTGATATAAAAACTAACCTATGATATGTTATACTAAAATGTTACGTTTCTAAAAATAGATTCATTTTTACCATTTCTAAAAATAGAAATGTGATATGTGTATATAGTCAGTGTAGGTAAAGTAGGTCACACACACCTACTATTTTGACCGGCTTTTACCTGCATTATTTTACTAAGCATGTTGACAATCACAGGGATATTCTTGGTGTAATAAAGCATATATACGCCGTGTAATTAGGTAGGTAAACGTCGGCGGAAATAACGGGAGCGCGTGACATATTTCACCAACCAAGCCAATGTAAGTGCCTTTCTGGGACTTGCAACCCTACATGCCCGTTCCAATATGGCTGGAACCCATGTGCATCGTGGGTGATCCGTCGCGGCTGTTGTACGATTCGCTGTCCATGCCGCGGTTCTCGCGACCTCGGCTGCGACCCCGACTGTAGTCGTCGACGACTATATATATTCGTAGTTGTGCAGGTCACTGTAATCCTCGGCATGACCCTGGTTGTCGTGTCCGTCCCTCTGGAGAACGCAATGTCAGAAATTACTCAAAATTATTAATTACTAAAAAATATCAATTACTAAAAATTATCAATGACGCGTACTTAAAATTGTGTACCAATAGCATCGAAGGGATACAACTCCAACCGTTTCATCTCAGAATGCAGAATGGCGGAAAATACTCGTAATTATCATCCATTTAACTTCTGTAATTGTGCAGAACCCATCCCCTTCACTTCTGGAATACGGATGTCAGAAATGACTAAAAAATATCAATAACGTTCTCCTCTGGAACACGCGTTACAGAATAACCAGACCTGGTGTCAGGTCCATACCACACCAATGTCACTTGGCCCCTTCCCCTAAAAGTAATAGGATTACGAATAATTGTAATATAATATTCACATAAGGGGTACAACCAGATTCAACTGTCACATACAAAAAGGCCAAAGACTTGTGTGAGAGCCAAACCAGGCCTCCGGTCGGAATTTCGATAAGGATGAACTGCGATCATTAAATTACACATCGCATGCTCCCACCTGCCACCCACAGATCAATGTCAAACTAGAAAATGTGGTCGATCTGTCGATACACTTAGGGCCCCAGGTGATTTGAGAAACTCTTACAAACACTTGGTGGGCCCTATTGATGGTCATATGAGACGAGCCATCTGAATATTTTGTCAACTTTTGACTTTATTTATGAACAAGAGACAAGGCAAAGCCACGAACGGCATAGAAACTTGGATAACATATAGCTATGCAAGTATGGTAATTCTAGGTGGTATAGTAAGTGAGAAACAGATTTAAACACGAAAACTTAACATTGACCAGATGGCCGCGGCCCGCATGTCGAGCCCGCCGAGGCATTTGATGGTCTCAGAGTGTATTTATTTGAAGTTTGATGCCCAATATGCATACAAAGTTTCAAGCAAATCTGACTTACAGTTACAGAGATAATAGGTATGTGAAAACTTTAATACAAATTTTGACAGAAACTTTAACGCAAACTTCTAAGTCATTTGACAGCATGAATATATGGATGATGACTAATAGGCATATGAAGTTTCAAGTCAATGTGACTTAGGACTGCAGAAATATACGGTATTTAAAAACGTTAACGCAGATTTCGGAACGCAAACTTCTAAGTTATTTGACCTTGACCTTGGGCACAAGGGCCGCATGAGTGGGATACAGCATGACTATATGGATGATGACTAATAAGTATATGACATTTCAAGTCAATGTGACTTAGGACTGCAGAGACATAAGGTATTTAAAAACTTTAACGCAGATTTCGGAACGCAAACTTCTAAGTCATTTGAGCTTGACTTTGGGCACAGAATGAATATATGGATGATGACTAATAAGCATATGAAGTTTGAAGTGAATGTGACTTAGGACTGCAGAGATATAAGGTATTTAACAACTTTAACGCAGATTTCGGACGGACGGACGGACGGGCGAACTTACATTTCGGACCTTAGGGGGTACTTGCTATATAAAAGATCAAAGGAAATACCCCGTAAGACACAATAGGCTTACGGGGTACGGAATAAGTTCCATTGTCTTCTATTGTCTTAGGCCACGCCCCCTACCCCATAAGTACCCTAATGTGTGCCCGGACGGACGCACGGACGGACACCCGGACACCGGACGTCATTGTGATCACTATGTCTCCTTTTCCGCAAGAGGGCTCGACAAAAATGGCTAAGTCGGTTACGCGCAGAAAAAATAGGTCATGGTCAAAAAAAGGTCACATGTTGGATAGTGATGTAATGGGCAAGTATTGACTTTGTGCAAGTATTGTGGTCCTAGATGGTACAGTAACAGAGAATTGGCCCTAAACACAAACACTTAACATTGAAAATGGCTCAATCAGTTACGCGGAAAGAATAGGTCAAGATAAAAAAAAGGTCACATGTTGGATAGTGGTATGTAGTGGGCACCCATTAGTTATGAAGTTGTGCAAGTTTGCTGGTTCTAGGTGGTACAGTGACAGAGAAATTGACCTAACCATGAAAACTTAACCTTTTGAACGCCGCCCGCCCGGCTTTCGCCAATCCAATAGCCGGAATATTTTTTTTACAAACCTGGCTAAAAATATTGTAAGTTTTGTAAACATATTTAATGAAATTACGCAGATGTCAGAGGGTAAAAAAACACATGCCGCGTCTCATATGGCATACCAATAGCAAATGATGTCCGTGTTTGGTGGTTATCACATGCCGCGTCTCATATGGCATACCAATAGCAGATGATGTCCGTGTCTGGTGGTTGTTGGCTCTTGCATTGAGCGGTAAACAGACTTAACCCTCACTATGCTCGAGAAGGAAATTGTCGTCTGCTGTTTTTTCAGTTTTGCCTTAATTCTTAACAAAAAAACGCTTTTGACAGCACATTTCTCGACAAAAACCTGTTATGACAGCGCATGAAAATCGCCTCCACTGGAGACGATTCTCATGCGCTGTCAAAACAGGTTTTTGTCGAGAAATATTGAAAATAAAACATTTCCGGCAGACAAAAAAAATGAATTCAGCGTAGTAAGTGTTAAACACAAACACTTTGATATGGAATAGTCAAACCTATCTAAGCCTGCCACCATCAGGATACTACAGATGTGGCTGGCTGATACAGGAGACTACAGATGTGGCTGGCTGATACAGGAGACTACATATGTGGCTGGCTGATACAGGAGACTACAGATGTGGCTGGCTGATACAGGAGACTACAGATGTGGCTGGCTGATACAGGAGACTACAGATGTGGCTGGCTGATACAGGAGACTACATATGTGGCTGGCTGATACAGGAGACTCAGAATGTGGCTGGCTGATACAGGAGACTACATATGTGGCTGGCTGATACAGGAGACTACAGATGTGGCTGGCTGATACAGGAGACTACAGATGTGGCTGGCTGATACAGGAGACTACATATGTGGCTGGCTGATACAGGAGACTACAGATGTGGCTGGCTCATACAGGAGACTAAAGATGTGGCTGGCTGATACAGGAGGAATATGTATTAACATGTTAACCCAATCAGACTACTCCGATACTCAGAAAGGAATAATTTTGTAACAAGTCTATAAATGGTGCAGGTCCTGAGGAGACGGCTCATTACGAGCCGGCTCCTCAGGATCTACACCGTTTACAAATATTATAATTATGGTCTATAGTGTTATGGGTTAACCCATGGGTACAATGAACATGGCAAGTAACACAAAGTACAAGATATTTGTATATTTATAAGCAATGATTCTCATTCGTGTGGCAGATATAAAAACAAATAACCAGATGGCCGCGGCCCGCATGTCGAGCCCGCCGAGGTATTTGATGGTATTTTTAAAAATTTTAACGCAGATTTCGGACGGACGGACTTGGTTTATGGGCTGACAGACGGACGGATGGACGGACAGACAACCAAGCCAAAAACAATATGTCTCCCCATTCATGGGAGAGACATAATAAATACATTATAATACTACCGGTAATGTTTACTGTGCACTTTTCTGAATTATTCAGGCTTTATTTCATAAAAATAAATAATATAAAATATTCCAAATGAAATGCAAGGCATATCCATGTACATGTATATGGTTAAAATCCACCGATCTGACATAAAAATCATGTATGAAATATCAAGGCGTTCCATGAAAGAAAACAGATGTTATAAGACATTTACCCCAACGTTAACTTTATGAATGTGCTACGTTTGTGACCTTGACCTTGGGGTAAGGGATGGGCGGTGGGTCATGGATTTGCTATAGCATGATAGAGTATCATCAGATGAATCCACGTATGAAATATCAAGGCGTTCCCTATAAATAAACAGAAGTTACATAACATTTACCCCAACGTTAAGGTCATGAACATGCTAAGTTTGTGACCTTGACCTTGGGGTAATAGTTGAGTCGTGGGGACCCGAAATTTGGGTCCACCTTGCAGTATGGCACTACTAACGTTTTTTGATTGATTTTGGTAATTGGAAACCGAATGATGCCACGCTGTCATCATTGAGAAATTTGCAGAATTCAAGATGACGTCCAAGATGGCGGCCAGAATAGGATAAAACTAGAAATGGACGCTTGTCGACAAGCGCATGTGTATCCCCCTCCCCAGATACACAAGTAGTTTGAAAAAAGGGTGTTCGAGTTATGCTCCGGGGACAAAATCAGTGACGGACAAACAAAAGGAGATAACTAAAGAATTAGTGATGCAAGAGTTGTCATTCTTGCGGGACACACCTTTAGGGTCGTGGTCTATGCATGTGTGAAGTTTCATGAAAATATTCCAAAGGGTGTTCGAGTTATGCTCCAGACACGAAATCAGTGCACGAAACAACAAAGGGAGATAACTAAGAAATTAACGACGCAAGAGTTGTCATTCTTACGTGCGACACACCTTTGGGTCGTCTTCTATGCATGTGTGAAGTTTAATAAACTAGAAAATGTGTTCATAGAACACGGATGTCCCACATATCGCTTTGATAATAAATGAGGCCAAATTGCAAGTCAAAATTTTCTTTTACCTGAGCGTTAAAGTTTTTGAAGCACCAAGTATGTGACCTTGACCCTGGGCTTGGCGGGGGGGCAGGACAAACGTGGATTTGGCACAGGGCGGTAGAGGACCATTAGAACAATGCATATATGAAATATGAAGCTGATCCGTGAAAGAAAACAGAAATTATAAGATAATTTACCTGAGCGTTAAAAGTTTTTGAAGCACTAAGTATATGATGTTAACCCTGGGCTTTGGCGGGGCGGGACGAACGTGGATTTGGCACAGGGCGGTAGAGGACCATTAGAGCAACGCATATATGAAATATGAAGTTGATCCGTGAATGGAAAGAAAAATTATAAGATATTTACCTGACATTAAAGTTTTTGAAGCACCAACTATGTGACCTTGACCCTGGGATTGGCGGGCAGGACGAACGTGGATTTGGTACAGGGCGGTAGAGGACCATTAGAGCAATGCGTATATGAAATATGAAGATGATCCATGAAAGAAAACAGAAAATTATAAGATATTTACCCGAGCATTAAAAGTTTTTATTTTTTGAAGCACTAAGTATGTGACCTTGACCCTGGGCTTGGCTGGGGGCAGGACGAACGTGGATTTGACACAGGGCGGTAGACGACCATTAGAGCAACGCGTATATGAAATATGAAGTTGATCCGTGAATGGAAATAAAAATTATAAGATATTTACCTGAGCGTTAAAGTTTTTGAAGCACCAAGTATGTGACCTTGACCCTGGGATTGGTGGGGCAGGACGAACGTGGATTTGGCACAGGGCGGTAGAGGACCATTAGAGCAATGCGTATATGAAATATGAAGATGATCCATGATCCATGATCCATGAAAGAAAACAGAAAGTATAAGGTACCCAAGCGTTAATGTTTTTGAAGCACTAAGTATGTGACCTTGACCCTGGGCTTGACGGGGGCAGAACGAACGTGGATTTGGCACAGGGCGGTAGAGGACCATTAGAGCAATGCGTATATGCGTGTTCGAGTTATGCTCTGGATAAAAAATCAGAACACGAAACAACAAAGGGAGATAAGTAAACAAGAATTCCGCGGAATCAGATGCCTCGCCTTGTCCCGCCTTGACCTCGAGCCTGGGCCCGAAAGCAATTTTCACTGGCCCGAACATATTATACAATTATTGACTAGTGAACCATAGAATATCAGATTATATTCTATGGCTCACTAGTCAATAATTGTTTTATTATATGATAATAGTCTGTATATAGCACTTACGACCTTATGCTACTAGACAAAAATTGAAAAAGAATCTGAAAAAAAAAATGAAAAAAAAAATGGAAAAAAATTTAAAAATTAAAAATAATAATGCTTGCTACTGACGGAGCCCAGAATTTGTTTTAATAGTCCTATATTTTATCTACATATATCTGCACAGGTCCACATAATGCCACAATATTTTCAACAGTTTACGGAAATGTAATATAATCATTTACCTGTATAAATTACCTGTAAGTGGTCAGTGGTCAGTTGCACATGCATAGCACATGCACAGGTGAATAGTCTGTATATAGCACTTACGACCTTATGCTACTGGACAAAAATTGAAAAATAATTTGAAAAAAAAAATGAAAAAAAAAAAAAAATGAAAAAAAAAAATAAAAAAAAAAAATGAAAAAAAAAAAAGGAAAATAAAAGTTTAAAAATAATAATGCTTGCTACTGGAGCCCAGATTTTTTTTCCAGTCAAATTGAAAAATAATTTGAAAAAAAAAAGGAAAAAAAGAAAAAAAAAGAAAGAAAAAAATTTAAAAAAAAAGTTTAAAAATAATAATGCTTGCTATTGGAGAGCAGATTTTTTTTTAATAGTCCTATATTTGTCTACATATATCTGCACAGGTCCACATAATGCCACAATATTTCAACACAGTACCCAATGTAGTAATTTACCTGTATAAATTATCTGGTCAGCAGTGGTCAAGCACTGGACATCTGCACATGCTAGCCCATGCTTAGCACATGGTTCTCCCAGTTTCTATTGTTCTCTCTACAGGAATAAAGTGTACAGAGCACACGAGAAAAGGTATACAGAGCAGACGACAGGTCTTCATGCATTATTGTCCAGTTTGTAGTGCGCAAAACAAAAAAGGGAGATAACTGAAAAATTAGCTACGCAAGAGTTGTCATTCTTGTGCGCGACACACCTCCGGGTCGTGGTCTATGCATGTGTGAAGTTTCATGAAAATATTCCAAAGGGTGGTCGAGTTATGCTCCGGACAGGAAATCAGTGAGCGAAAACAAAAAAGGGAGATAACTAAAAAATTAGCTATGCAAGAGTTGTCATTCTTGTGCACGACACACCTTCGGTTCGTGGTCTAATTGAATGTGTTAAGTTTCATAAAAATATTCCAAAGGGTGGTCGAGTTATGGTCAATCAGTGCGCGAAACAAAAAAGGGAGATAACTAAAAAATTAGCTATGCAAGAGTTTTCATTCTTGTGCGCGACACACCTTCGGGTCGTGGTCTATGCATGTGTGAAGTTTCATGAAAATATTCGAAAGGGTGGTGGAGTTATGCTCCGGACACGAAATCAGTGCGAGAAACAAAAAAGGGAGATAACTCAAAAATTAGCTATGCAAGAGTTGTCATTCTTGTGCGCGACGTTAAGTTTATGAACGCACTAAGTTGGTGATTTTCTACAGCATGATAGCTATTCACATGAGGAATGCATGTATGAATGTGCTAAGTTTGTGACCTTGATGAAAGGGGTGGGGGGTGGATCATGGATTTGCTGCAGCACAATAGAGGATCATCAGATGAATGCACGTATGAAATATCAAGGTGTTCCCTGTAAATAAACAGAAGTTATAAAAATACATTTACTCCAACGTTACGTTTATGATGTTGATCTTGGGGAAAGGGGTGGGGGTGGGGGGAGGGGGTCATGGATTTGATGTAGCACAATAGAGGATCATCAGATGAATGCATGTATGAAATATCAAGGCGTTCCATGAAAGGAAACAGATGTTATAAGAAAATGACCTTCGGGTAAAGGATGGGCGGTGGGTCATGGATTTGCAATATCACGATAGAGTATCATCAGATGAATCCATGTATGAAATATGAAGGCGTTCCCTGTAAATAAACCGAAGTCACACAAAATTTATCCCAAAGTTAATTTTATGAATGTGCTAAGTTAGTGACCTTGACCTTGGTGTAAGGGTTGGGTGGTGGATCATTGATTTGCTAGAGCATGATAGAGAGTCAGCAGATGATTGCGTGTATGAAATATGACGACATTCCCTGCAAATAAACAGAAGTTACACAACATTTACCCCAACGTTAAGTTTATGAACATGCTAAGTTTGTGACCTTGACCTTGGGGTAAGGGTTGGGTGGTGGGTCGTGGATTGCTACAGCATGATAGATGGTCATCTGAGGAATACATGTATGAAATATCAAGGTGTTCCATGAAAGGAAACATAAGTTATAAGACATTTACCCAACGTTAAGTTTGTTGACGCCGGCGCCGACGACGCCGGGGTATTAGTTGAGCGGTAGCTCCCGGCAAATTTTGAGAGGGGTCAACCGGAAGTACAACATTACATGTTATATATCAAAATGTTCGTCTTGATGTCAGGAATTAGTAAACCAATGTTGTCATTGTGGCAACTTTGTGCCGGCTGAGATTTTTGGGTCAAAAGATGATTTTTTTAGCAAAAAAAGGCTGAAAACTGGAATCCGCAATTTTTGAGAATACATGACACTTATATAATGCAAACAGGGTTATAACATGTATAACTGACATATAGCAATTAAATTGCAACCTTCTGTAACATATAAACCATAATTGACAACTGACCGTTCCAAGACAGCACCAATTTCCTTGCATGTAAGTGTACTTCAAATTAACAGGTTATTTGACGCACACATGTATAACATTACTGTACGATATTTGTATATATACATGTCGTTCGTATTGCAATATACTACATTGGACGCAAACTTAAACGTTTCATCATTGGGAGATGAAATCACCACACCAGGCGCGGATCCAGATGGGGTGTCCAGACGCCTGCCCTGTCCTAAACAAGCAAATCACAAATGTTCACATACCATACCCCAAATTTTATTCTGTGCTGCAATAAATAAGCGCGGCCATTGCACCAGCAGATAATGAGGATAGTCCGGCAAATGCACTTGAAACTAGATTGGTCAGTAAGCGAGGCTTACGGAATACACTCCGCGTGGGCCCAGGTACCCCTAAAATATGTAAAAAGTTCCAAGTGCGTGGTCTTGTGACCTTGACTCTGGGCTTAGCGGGAGCGGCATGCACGTGAATTTGTCACATGGTGGTAGAGGTCCATTGGAGCAATGCATGTGTTAAATGTGAAGCAGATCTGGGCAATGAAATATAAATTATAACCAATTTCTCTGATGTTAAGTTTTGTAAAGAGACTAAGTATGTGACCTTGACCTTGGGATCAGCGGGGGTTGGACGGTCGTTGATTTGTGACAGCATGATAGTACAACCTTAGAGGAATGCACAAGTGAAATAATAAGAATTTTCAATGAAGGAAATAGAAGTTATAACTTATTTCTCTGATGTTAAGTTTTGTAAAGAGACTAAGTATTTGACCTTGACATTGGGACCAGCGGGGGTTTGAAGGTCTTGGATTTGGCACAGCATGGTAGTAGAGCCTTGCAGAAATGCATGTGTAAAATATTAAGCATTTTAGATGAAAAATGACTATGCCACTGAATATGTTGCGCTGTGAAAACACAGAAATGAATGTCACTGGAAAAATGCTGCCTCCGACGGAAAACAGCTTTGGTCTCCTTGTCCGCATGTGTTTGTATCAGCTTATGATATGGTACAGGGCTAACATTCCAAATAATGTCGTGCAAGATCCTGTTGGATTTGGGTATGAACGACCTGAAAGGGGCACACTTCAGCCACAGTTAATGAGTCAATCGCCTGCAGCACCGGAGCTTTTGAACAATTTAGTTTGTGAATGTACAAACTCCTGTGCAGAACGATGCACGTGCGTACATAATGATCCAACGTGTATGGCAGCTTGCAAGTGTGAAGTGGACGATCTGGAAGATATTGTGTGGTCGAATCCGTCGATAATTGGTGCAAATTGTGTCTGCTCATGATCTGACAAGACCGAACTTATCTCATCTTTTACTAGTGTATGCCTTCACCAGCATGTGTATTAATGTATTGTGTCACGTCATGGCAAATGGAAGTATTGTGCAGGTGCTACACTGGTATAAAATATAATTAGCCCCGTTTATTATGATGCATACATGCAATAAGATGAAATCTAATATGGCTTCAAAACATTTTTGTGGCAACATAATGAGAAGGTTTGAACAATCACGTACACTAAATTCATTCAGTGTTTCTGTTTACACTATAAATATCTTGGTAGAACAATGACGCCACGATGGTTGCTGTTTTGATTGTTGCATCTAGCGAAGTCGCATATGGCGTCCCACCAACGTACGTTTATACAATTTAATTCAACCAATGTAGTCACCCGACTCATCAATATTGACAAGGTCTCATGAATATTCATGAATTAGACAGCAGAAGAATTTGAATTGGTTTCTTGGTTTCATGAATTTCACTTATTTTCAGATCACGAAACCATATTAGATAAATAGTAAATATGTACTGTCCCAGATAAATACCTGGTAGATGGAGCTTGAACTTAAATTAAAACGTTACCACTTTCACTTTTTTCAAGCTCTGTCACAAGGTAATTATCTGGGACAGATAAGGAGGTATGTATTTATTAAATATAGAGAACAATCATTTATTATTTAATACAGCTGGTTAGAGGAATTAAGACAAATTTACTTACCAGATGTAAACTGGTCCGCAATTTTATCCCGAGTGCCACCTTTTGAGACACATTGATGTGTTTATGCTCGAAGGTGGTACCGACTATGTACTAATTAACACAAGAACAATTGAAGATATTGTGTGAATACACTTTATATTACACAATTCAATCCTGTACATGTACTTCAAAAATGTAAATGTGAAAATGTTCTGGCATCATTGGCTTCCATATGTATTCGTATTTTCACTGCAAAAGTGAGAAAATGAGAACCACCTTGGAACGGTTAACAAAAATGTATGGTTTATATGCCAGAAAATGCTTTAATTATATTGTACAATATCATATATGTAGATGATACGAATATGTGGATTACATATGTGAACAATTTCGTAATATTTGTCGATTCCAGTTTTCCCCACTTTTTATCTAAAATTCCGTCTTTTTACCCCAAAATCTCAGCCGGCACAAAATTGCCACAATGGCAACATTGGTTTTCAGAATCCTGACACCAAGACGAACATTTTTATATATGAAACTTAATGTGGTACTTCCGGTTGACCCATCTCCTTAACTAGAGTACTTACTTCAGTGCTGCTGCTACACTATATGCCATAAGCTCTTATGCACGTCGTGCAGACGAGCTAAAAATGGCCCAAATGAGCTATTTTTTTAGGAACTGATTGGTATGAAGTCGTAAATAACATTTATTAAATATAAGGTGAATATACCTTTTGAAAATTTAAAATGGAATCCAAGATGGCCGCCAAATGTTACATATATTTACTTTTAACTAAATTTTGTTGTTTCTTGAATAATTTTAAAATGCAATTATATCTGTCAGATTTTGTTTCTCATTTTTTCAAATCAAAATCATGTGAATCATTGAAACACAAGTCTACAAAACAAAAATATGTTTATACATGCACCGCCGGACATTGCACCATTTACAAAATTGCATGTGCGGTATGGAAAACAATACACTTATGAATGTGATCTATCATTTTTGCTGAAAACCCAAACGTTACATCAGTGACTGAAAGGCAAACAGTGTATGCCAAGAGTAGTCAGACTACGTCGATGTGCGGACTTATCTGGGTATATGCTGGTCGCATTAGTGGGCCAGCGGATGAGAAAAAGTGCCATAAGACATGTGCGGCCACCATAGCCCCATATAAGCATGGATGCACAGTCTGATCAGGACCTACGCTGGTCGCCATTCAGTCAATCCAACATTGTTCACGTTCCTATGTAACAGTCTATGATCAATGTGTTGAGTGTGATAACACAACTATGATCAGGATCTACATTGGTCACAAATGTCTCTTTTCTCAGCCAGCGGCCCAAATATCGAAGGAGTGAGGCTAGTCGAGGGCCCAGTTATATAATACAGACACATACGGATATGCTTCCATGTGGACAACGATCTATTAAAAACGGGCTAAGCCTTGTGTCTTGGCGATATAAGACGGCGCGTTGTGTTCTATCACAACATGTTTGCAGTACCATGTCTCAAACTATGGACGATATGTTTCAAGTCCGCGATGACGATGAATATGACACAAAGACAAACAAACACGAGGAAGAGGGACACAAACGAAACAAATTTGATCAAACAGACATAACGAAAATTAAAAATGAGCTGAAACGGTATCCTCATCCACTAGAACAACCAGAATCAGACATGTTGTTGAATGTGGTAAATGGTCGAGTCGATGATGAAATCGTGAACGTACAAGATGTACTGGCAATTGGAAAGTGTATGGTAGCAGAATTTACGAAGAATTTACGACGGAAAAAGCGCGGACTATAGTCGCGCCTCTGCTAAAGCAGGCGCAACAAAAATGTACTCACATTGTTATCCTTTGTGAGCTGCGTATACAAATGATCCGTGCTTGGAGCAATATTCGGGTTGTCGGGACTAGAAAAGAAAATACAAACCATGGAGATGTTTGACTGCTTAGACCACTGAAGTCTATACAATATTTTTTTTTAAGAATTCTGATTGCTTTGTTTATTTCTCCATAAAAGTATATGTCGTTACCACTCATTTGAACCGTCTCATTGAGACGGTTCATATGAGTGGTAACAACATATACTTTCAAACAGAAATAGAGAAAATAGCCGATCTCTAAATGTTCATACTACTGTAATTGTATCAGACTCGTACTGGTTGAGCAAAACTGTCTCGTACAGAGTGGGAAGGAAAGTATGATACTTGTCAGGTAACTAGCCTTGTTTTAGAACAATTAATCTGGCTAATAACTATTTCTTTTATTATATACCTACCCATGAAATACATAGTTATACAATGTAAATAAAAGTCATATGTTCTCATCGATGAAATAAACAACTTCCGGTGAAAATACGACTACTTTCGCTATCTATATTCATAACGCGCATCTGCAGTGCCGGACTGCAAATAGGCTGCAACTACACATTCATTACCGTATACAGTCTAAAAAAACTGCTAATTTCCATGGAGCGGTATATAATAAATAGAATATTCATATTTTCGCAACTAATATGACATATATGTTCATCTCGTGGTGTGAAATGTCCATATTTCACTTGTGCCTAACGGCACTCGTGGACTATGGACATTTCACACCACTCGATGATCATATATGTCATATTCGTTGCAAAAATATGAATATCCTCTATGTATTCTGCATCGACTATATATGGTTATCTGGGCCACAACTGATTCAATACCATTCGTGCTAACGTTTCATTGGTCGACATGATATAAGTGTATGAAGATAGTGCAATGATGCGACATAAACCATTGTTTTTTTAACAAAACAATCATTACGTTCACGCATTCTGTAGTATAAAACATTACCCGATAAACAGAATACCAGGCTACTGTCTTTTGATATCAAGTTTATCAGCTTGGAATGGGAAACGGTAGGAATTCTTCAGCGAACTTCAGAATTCCTATGTGTTTACTAGCATTGCCTGATAAACTCGATATCGAACAGACATTAGCCTGGCATTCTCTATGTAAAACTTGGATTTCACTGGTCCAGTATGTCTTATTTATTATATGTCTCGTCATCACACAATGTTCTGAAACATTTGAAACAGTTACCATATGCATCATAAGATAGCGTAAACTGCAGATGGACAGGCAATATTGCCTGATTAAAGTGTTTTATAACTGTGTTTTACATCTCAGTCAGTAGTTTACACAAATCTAAGGGTGAATTGCACTCGGTTCTGTAGAGCAGCTGTGGTTTACACCACTCTCATGTTTACCAAATATGGAGAAATGGCATCAGTAATGTCGCCTTCGACCAATCAAATCATGTTCACGAACACACCTGCTGAATCGCCTTCACTACAGCCCACCTCCGGAAATGAATTCGCACAAGTATAATGTGTGAAATGTACGAAAATATTTAATTAATCAGATGAGCTGATTATCTTGAAGTAATGTCCTCGTTATTGGGTCCTACAGCTAAACAAACTTGATTCGCTACACTCACTCGTTTGTTAGCCCAATCACTCAAGTAATATTTCACGATAATTCGATTCGGCACATATTTAATGGTGGGAATTGGCTCGAACACCTTCCACACCCGGGATATATAGCCCAGTAAAGAAGCAGGCCGATGGTCGTCGGTCTGGTTTATATTTCCGAATTTTGATAAATGTTGCATTTATAATTCAGGCTCCAAAAATGTGCGTCAAATATAGGAGAATCTATGCAGGCATGGTAACCTATAATTTGAGGCCTCCTATAGCACCCATCAGCTTATATGTGTGTGATATAGTATGGCTGGGTATCGATTAGAGATGATTGAGGGGAACCCATACTAGTTTACGTGTATTGTGCGTTTTGAGTGGCATACGGACTGGTCAAATGAAACTAAATGGTGAGTGTACTATCTGAGTCACTAATGTCTAGCAAGTGCGCTCTACGTAATTAATTTATAGTTAAATTCAGTCCTAATCCTATCTAATCACCATCGAGAAGAGAAGAGAAGAGAAGTGATTTCTGACGGTATGGTATTTGACATGCCACCCTCACCCTATGTTAGTGTGCTATATCAGAATGCTATATTAACCTATCATGATAACCGTGATTGCTGATTTTGTGTTGTTGATTGAAGGAGGCGATTTTGCTCAACTCCACTCAACTAGCTGACTACCTCACCCCACTGACTCACTCAATCACTTAGCAAAATTCCATTGAATTAGTGGACCACATCAACCCATCCATACACCCGCCAACCACACACCCCATCACTTAGCCCAGCCCCCATTCGATCAATCACACACGCACGCGCGCGCGCACACACGCACGCAAGCACACACACACGACACGTACATACACATATGTACACACACATATATACCAATACACATGTACACACACATACATATATATATGCATTCACACACCCACACACATACATACATACATATATATGTACATACACACATACACACATATATATATATATACGTACCACCTCAAAGACCCCTCGGCATCACGGCGTTTCATTGTTCTGTAAAGTGACGGGAAAGGGACATGAATGGTTAGTGACACAATAGTTATCAGAGGACAACGAAGCGCGCCCGGTGGCAGCAAAGGAACCGCGGGCACATTTGAAAACACAACGTGCTGGATAAGGGAAACAAAATGTATGAGCCATTTACCAGAGCGTGTACAAAGTATTTTACCTTGACCCTGGGCTTATCAGAGGTAGAGGACCCTTGGAGCAATGCGTGTGTGAAATATGAAGCAAATCCAAGCAAGGAAACAGAAACAATAGGCCATTATTTACCCGAGCGACAGAGAGTTAAGGTTTTGAGATGCACTAAGTATGTGACCTTGACCCTGGGCTTAGAAGGGGCGGTACGGACGTGGATTTGTCACAGCGCAGTAGAGGACCCTTGGAGCAATGCGTGTGTGAAATATGAAACAAATCCAAGCAAGGAAAGAGAAAATATAGGCCATTATAATTTTTGAAGACGGACAGACGGACAGACGGACAGACAGACGGACGCCCACGACGCCGAGGGTATGCCATAAGCACGGCTTCCTTCGGAAGGCGCGCTAAAAATGGGTCCCCCCAGTCAGTTTCGGGGGTCAATTGTCAATTGTCACTGGTCATATCGTTTACGCCTACGAGTCGTGTTGCCCTGTCAATATTGTCAATGGTTGGCCACTGTTATTGGTCTTTATTATTAAAAGTAGATTTAGGAAGATGCGAATAAAAATATGGTAAATCATTTGTGCAGATTTGCATGTATGGTTATCCCCACCCGCTAAAATACCGGCCCCCGCATGTAAGCAGTCATTACTTTATAAGTTAATAGATAGAGCACTGTGTGTCCGGTGGTGAGCAAACCGTATCGTTCGTTTCCCAGCGGTGGTCCCCGATTGGGCATTCCCTACCTGAAAGAACCCTTGGGTTAGTACCAGTCAAGCCCACCCGCCCGGACATTTCATAACGCTATAGATTTCGTAACTGCTCTACTTTAGACCTGATCACGAGCAGACTGTAATGCGCAATGCTGTTAACTTCATGAGTGCTCATCATTGGAGGCCGGACGTTAATAGTTGTTAGCTGATTATACGCTTAATTGTGTATATACAATTTTGTATATGCTTGGATCTGACTACGGGTTGGCAATATGTTCGTTAGGGTGCACTCTGGGCCTGCCTCGGGAGAAGAATCCGCCAAATATATTGGAACTCAGGTAATTCGGACATTCCCCGTTGAAGTTATGTATTGCCAGCATTTCGCCACACCCCGCATATATTTTAGGATTGTATTATGTTTGATATGCTTTGATATTTATCTTATTATGTTGTTAGTAATGGTCAGTCAGTGTGGGGTACTGCTCCCCAACACGTCAAATAAGTACATCTACCTCATATGGTGATCCCAGAGCATGGACTTACAACCTGGCGACCAGTGTATCCACAGACCAGCCTGCACAGTCTGTGGATACACTGGTCGCCAGGTTGTCACGATAATCAGTTCACCTGGTTATATAAACGTTATTTAACTATTAAATGGCTGGAACTGATTATGTAGTATTCATTCACATGATATATTGTATTCAATTCATTCATTGGGGACAATTTTTTATAAAGGCCGATTGTAGGGGGTAGGGCAGTTCTAAAAATTACAAGTGCCCGCTATACAGATATAATTAATTAGTAATCTTTTTTTACTGATAGTGACGCGCGGTGGTATCAGGCTATTTTCATATGCAAATGAGGCATGATATTTTTTAATTATTTATACTAATTAAATGCGTCACCTGAAAAAATAATATGTTCGACAGATTATCAAGTATGATTATTGCACAATCAAAAAATAAATACAGAGAATAAATAGTAATGTCCATTAACATTTTAAGGAAACACAGTTATCGCCACTGATATCAGTGTGTAAATTTACGGCTAATATACAATATATAATAATGCCAATCAATTCGTGGAATAACGGTGAATGAATGTTTATTTTGCCAGAAAATGTGTCGGATGATGTCTCTGATGTAAGTAAAATTTTGTGCCTACTGAGTGGGCATGTACCTAAAATTTTTCCTCCCATCCCAACCTCTAGATTCACAAATAGGAATTAAGAAGGGACCTCCTTCTTAAAAATAACAGTGTAGATTGTGATGAGCCAGCTGAACCATTTGTGGGTATTTTTTAATTATTTTTTTATAAAATTACCCCTTTACTGCATAATGGAATACATTGTAGTCCCAAACTTAACATGAAATATTCCATGCTATATATTTTAGGGTTGAAAGGGTTAACCCTTTGGCTATACATTTTCTAATGTCTACATACCCAGATTCCTCCTTCGTTCTGCCTGTAAAAATAAATAATAAAACGCGAGTGTGAGCACATCAATGAGTGATTGATTGATTGATGTATTGATTGACTGATTGATGTATTGATTGATTGCTTGGTTATTGGTTGATTGATTGAGGTATATTGGTTGTCTAACAGGGTGTATCCCTGCTTAATCATGTTCAACTCTGGAAACCAAAAAGGGCCAATTTATTGACTGATTGGTTGATTGTTTAATTGATTGGTTGATTGATTGATTGGCTGCTGATTGATCAGTTGCAACAAGTATGTAAATCAACAGATAGGCGGATTTCTTTTAATGGTTACTCATATTTTCAAAACATTATCACATTTTTTCACATAATGTACATGTACAGTATTACCAGTCATTTTGGACTTTTGACCAGTCCATAGAGTTCTGGCAGAGAAATAGACAATGACATTCCCATTGAATTCATACAAAAACTTATAAAATTGGTTATAATTGTATTTACCAGTTTTATAAGCAAATCATAGAGCATCGTGTGAGTAGTAAAGGTACACAATGATATGAGACATACAAGACGCTTCATGTGATTTTATACCTAACAACATATGCGATTTTTCACGAAATATATTTACAGTATCTGTGATTTTTTCTCTAAATGTAGTTGGAAGATGGTGACATTTTCATAGCAAATGTGGAATTAAAAGTGTGGGCAACTTTCGACAACATTTACGGAAACTATCGTAAATTTTGCAAATATTTTTTATTTAGGTACAACATCACATGGCGTATCTGATACATGTACATGTATGTGGTTCCTGAAGTATATGCCCACCCTAATATAACTCAAAATCACACAGTTTAATTTGGTCGAGACTGAGCACAGATCGTACTTATAAAACTGATAAGCACACATATTGATTGGCCGAGAAGAGCCAAATCTTGGGCCTCAAAGTTTGTGATCTTGAGCAATTTAGTTAATATAAATATTGTAATATACATCAGTGTTAGAGACACAATATTACAGAAATACAAAGCCATTAAAGTGCACTATTAAATTATGTTGCAAAGAATTTGCACCATCGACAGCCAAAGGTTGTTCAATCCCATTACTGCACCCACCTGTACGGTTTAGTATATACATGGTTGGGAATAGTAGCAAATGTCAAATCGTGAAAACAACTAAACAAACACATGTGTGCACCCACAAATGTGCCTGTACAAGCAAGGAAAGCAATGCATCTCCTATATAAAAGAATACAAAATTTTGATTTGCCAATCGATTTACAACTCCAAATTTTTGACCACACGATACTCCCTATTCTTCTCTATGGCAGTGAAATTTGGGGTTTTGAAAACATCCAAACAATTGAAAAAGTGCAAAATGATTTCCTAAGAGCTATTACAAAACTGAGGAAAAGTACACCAATTTATATGCTATATGCAGAATTAGGTAGATTCCCAATTGAAATAAATGTTAAAGCACGCATGATCGGGTACTGGATCTCTTTAAGAATGGGAAAACAAACAAAATTGAGCAATCTAACATATCCGTTATGGCAAACAACTACCCTAACTCTAAATGGATCAGATATAAATAAAAGGTATATTAGAAACTGTTGGACAAAATGATTTATGGTTGTTAACAAAGATACTATACCCAAAAGCAACAAAACTATATATACTACGAATATTAAAAGATCAGTACATTCAAAAAT
Source organism: Conchocele bisecta (assembly GCA_029237695.1). Lineage (NCBI taxonomy): Eukaryota > Metazoa > Mollusca > Bivalvia > Lucinida > Thyasiridae > Conchocele > Conchocele bisecta. The sequence continues at coordinate 48,832,474 of CM055270.1, read as the reverse complement.
GGTCAGGTTTGATGCAGTTATCAACCAAAGGGAAAATGTATCAAATGTTTAAAGAAACAATTGAACTAGAATCATATTTAATAAATTTAACCGACACAAAATATATTCCGCTAATCAAATTCCGAACAAGCAACCACAGATTGCCCATTGAAACTGGAAGATGGAACGGCATAGAAGTATCTGAAAGGAAATGTTTAATATGTAACTTAAATACAATAGGTGATGAATTTCATTATCTCTTGGAATGTCCATACTTTAGTAATATGAGCGTGAATTATACATCCATAGGAAATACTACAGTCATCCAAATATACCTAAATTTCAGCAACTGATGCAATCAAAAAGTACAATAGTATTGTCTAAACTATGTATTTTTGTTAAACTTATAATTGACAAATTTAAAACATAGATCAGCAGTTTTAATTATATACACAGCATCATTTTAGGGAGTAAATAAATTGAACAACAAGTGGTCCGCAAACAGTATTTATAGGTATTTATGCTGTATCCTCCCTGCCACAACTGCTACATCAGATTATCTTACCATCCATACATTGTACATTACCTTGTCTATATTACTGAAGCAGCATGTTCTCATATGCCACTTGCATGTGGCCAGAGGTGACTTTGCTTTTAATAAATGATATGTTCTGCATAAAAGCTGGAAAAAGCTGTAAATGTATGCTTCCCATGTTGAAACATTAGTATGTTTATGCCATCATCAGTAGCCGATTTCATCAAAATTACAAAGACTACTTTTCTATCAAAGTATAGTTTGAGGGAGTAATCATTTATTTTCCCCGGAATGCAATGCATAATTATTATTACACTGAATTTATTACATTATCACAGCCAAAATGGCTATGATAATGTAATAAATTCACTATAGTAAACTTTAATAAATTTATCATTAAATTTAAAATTTCTCCCTCAAAATATACTTTGCTAGATAAGTATACTTTGCAATTTTGGTGAAATAGGCTACTGGAACCTCAAATCCAGACTTCAGGATATATCATGAAAATTCCCACACCTAGTACAGTACGAGAGCAGGTGGGTGGGGTAATGGGATTTCTTTTTTTTAATGAGCATTTTCTTTTGTGCCACATGTCTTCCACATGTGAAGCTATACAGGTGCACTGATTTATCAGGTAAATCACTAGTCGAATCTCGTTATAGCAAGGTCAGTCGTACTTTCATCAGAACCGTGATATAAGCATGGGTTCGATATATCTATTTGACTGTACTTGATTGCCACCCGCATCTCACGATACGAGCCATCACCGCAGTGTGTATTTTGTCATTCTGTGCATTTAGATGTGTAGACCGTTATGATGGTGTTATCATTGAAATGCAATGCCTTAGTACATATATTCTGATTGAATTAGCGAGTAACCATTAACTTATTGATTATTATGATTCAGTAATTACGTAAGCAACTAACTCTTTGCATGCTAGCGGTGAAAACAACAGCCAACAAACAAATTAGATATATTTTTTCTTCTTTCTCTCTCTAAATATGTCTTGAAATTTCATTAGAATTGCGTCCTCATGATATATACAGGGAAAAGTTGGAAAAAATATACCGAGTTGTCATCTGCTATTTTTGAGCTATTTATAGCCCACAGGTTTCCCAGCATGCAAGTTGTCAACTCGTTCCAATTAATTGTCCATATTTAACGATTTGTAAGTTTGTGATTGACATGCAAACATTGCAAACCAGGTTGATGTGACACTAAAAGTGTTTGTCAAATTAATGATAGGGAAAATGACTACCGGTACATCGATACACAGGTATTTTTAATTAAGTTAATAATTTCGGACTGTAACGCTATAGAAGTGATCCTCGCTATTAGCATGACTCGTTATATCGGTGCGATATTTAGTGTAAATATGAGGTTTTGGATCAAACCAATACTAAGATTTCACTGCATATATTACATGCTATATCCAGTGATTTACCGTGATGCTGGAGCGATTTATTTCCGTGAAGTAAATATTTCCTCCTAGACGTTCGTACGTCGTAATTGACGTCACGTTTTGACATCATTTCTGGCGAAGAAACAAATCATACGCTAACGTCAAATTTTGACAACGTTATAAGCTGGTCTACACAAAAAATTCACATTTTTTGAAGAGCATGTAATATACAATTTATTTTACTGACATTTTGTAATACCGGATTTATTTCTCCACACTCATTTCTTTATCAGATTTCCAGATGTCTCGGGAAATAAATCCGGTATTTAAAAATGGCAGTGGAATAAACTCTATGTTTTAACCAAATACACACACTCTGGATGATAACAAATTGTGGTATCCTGCGTTGACTATCCTGTCACAACTACTTTCTTTGACCTGCCATTGCTCGAATAGCCTTCACATGATGATACTCGACAAATCAAGCTGATTTTTTTTGTTCCGCAGAATATTCTCAAAACATATTTATTTATTTATTTACAGGTGTTTAACAACCTGTCAACAGATACTGTCATTTTAGCAAAAAAATAATCACATCACGCATGCTGTTAGTGAGAATATAAATTTCTATAAGATCATTGCTAAATATTTATAACCACTGGTCTATATGAAAGTTGGAAAGGAAAGTTGTACTATTTGGGTGAGCCATAGCTGACAAATAACAGTTCACAAATGTAGCCCAAACTCATGTGTCTAACCCCTTGCAATGCTGAATTAAATTCTGATGGCTGCTGTTTATTGTTTAACCCTTACAATGCTGAATTAAAGTTTGTCGTCTGATGTTTATTTTATTTTTTTCTCATTAAAACATGGGTTGACAGCACATTCCAATGGATATGATTCTGAAGTGCTTTCAAATCATGCTTTTATCGAGAAAGATATATAACAACAGCAGACGACAATTTATGTTACCCGCATTCTAAGAGCTAAGTTCAATTTTTATCAACAAACACATAGGATGGCAACACTTAGAATCATCGCCATTCTGAAGTGCTGCCAATCCATGTTTTATTGACAAAAAAATAGAAAATAAGAAACAGCAGCAGACGGCAATTTTAGTTTCCCCAAATCACATATCTAATCGTGTGTTTCACAGTTCATTTATCAACGACTATTTTTGCTTGATTCCTGAAATCTTGAAATCAAGCAGTTTGAATGGCCAAATGCAACAGCTAAGGTCATAATATAGAGACGGGACCACAGTTTAATGTCATCCGACCAGACCAGTGGGATTGAAATACAATGTACTATGGAAGTAATTTTTATGCCCAAGGCGAGGTTTGAACCCACAACCTCCGGATTGGAAGTCAGCAGTCCTAACCGTTAGACCACAATCCATCCCTGATAAGGTGTCGGTCGTTTCGCCCATGTTACCTGTTCGCCCCGGGTCGTTTCGCACCGGGTCGTTTCGCCCTGGTCGAAAATGTGGTGTTTGTATGGTCTGGTCAGGTCGATTTGCACCTGTTTGAAAACGGGAAATATATATACATGTAGTATGCTATAGTATGATATAATGAGAAGGTGAATTGAAAACGGGAAATATGTACATTATGATATAAATATATAGTATGATAATACATGATATATAATAGTATGATGTGTATTAGTCATTGATAGTATTAATGTTCAAATTTATAACGACATGTTTCTCATTTCAGATTCACACGGTTCTTCAATGAAAGGATCTAGACAAGCCCAGAGAAGATATAATTTATATATATATTTGTTTTTATATAGTATTTAGATAATAGCTTGAAAATATTTTACTGTATATTGCCACACAGCATTTATGAATATTATATGACCGATGATGAAATAAAATTGCGAACATGTATTTTCTAAGGCAAGTGAGTTTAGTGGCATGAGGATATTTGTTATTTTATTGAACCCCTGCTTTCTTATTGTTCTTTTATTGAACTCCAACCTGCCCCTTGGCCCACCATACACAACATAAAGTGACCGTTACGGATCGTTGTTGTATTGAGCAGGAACTACACTGGTCCGATACTTGTTAAATACACTGTTCCCCACACTGGTAAGGTATCTCTTAGCATAAAGGCGTTAACCCCTTAATGGCTTCAGTTTGATATGAAAGAATATCGCCGCCCTAATTACTGGCTTCAGTATCATGTGAAAGAATATCGCCGCCCCAATTAAGCTATATTAGTAAGGATTAACTTCACTGGTGTGAAGTGATTGTTGAGATGTAGTTGGGAAAATGATATCCATTTCGTGTGCGACCAGTTATGAGAAAGATGATATTTTCCGTAATCACGTCTCAAGTTGACCAAAATTTCAGATAACGTAATCTGATATTATTGTCAACTTTTGGATTGTATTACGAAACAATATTGCAAATGTTGTATTTTATGAAATTACGCAGATGTCCGAAGGTACACAATCACATGTCGTGTCTTAATTAAGCTTGCATTCATGCATCCCAGAAATATAATTTAGTCCATTATTCAGTTATTACTAAATAATTATATTTGTATAGAGGGCACACGTAATAGTTAGAACTGGTGGAATAGTGACACAGTTATCATGGTTATACACTTATTTAATTCCTATACACAGCATTCTGTGCCTGCTGAGTGGGCATGTACCTTTAATGACATATCTAATGGTCTTATTTGTCCAATCTGATCAATATTGTTTTGGCTGCCTTATATGCTCATAAAATATTATATAATATAATATGTATGATAAGTTTATACTTATTTTATATGCATCATCCACGTGGTGCCAGATGGTAACACGATTTCATATAATAATTTCTACTTATATGAAAGCTTGGCTAACGTGATAGGACATACTGTGTCTGCGTAATACTAATGTGTTACCTACATATTTCTTTGTATTTGTTAATGTATTACAATATTTCTATACATTAATAGGGGCGAAACGACCCGGGGCGAACGGGAATAAGGGCGAAACGACCCGGGGTGCGAACGGGATTATGGCGAAACGACCCGGGATCGAGTACTACACCCACGGATCAAAGCCGAAGTAGTCCACACACGACCACGCGGGACGGTCACAGATACTATGACAGGCAGGGGAGACAATTTGCAGATGCATTTTAGCAATACATTACAAAGCCCCGCAGGGGACGTAGAATTATTTGTTTCATGTGCTTTATGTGTTACCACTAAATAACATTTTGTTCCCTCAATTTAACAATTAGTTCCCACGAACTAACAATTTGTTCCCACGGAACAAATTGTTAATTCATGGGGACGAATTGTTATATCGTGGGAAAAATTGTTAATTTGAGGAAACGAATTGTTGAATTGAGGGAACACATTTTCATTTCATGGGAACGAAATGTTTAACTCGAGGGAACAAATTGTTATATCGTGGGAACGAATTGTTCATTTGTTAATTTGACGGAACTAAAGTCGAGCACCAGTATCTCGAAGTTGAAGGGAGATTGTCCATATTGTCGAGATAGGACTAGGTTCGAGATAGCGATGAAGTGACATGGTCAACTATTTTCGCGAAAAATATGAAATCGTGTTACTCATTACACCACCAGTAAATAATAAAGAAACTTTATTTATTTCTTATATTTAAGGGTGGGAATTGGCTCGATGACCTTCCATACCCGGACATTTAAGTCCATAAAAGCCGAATTTTGAATTGTTTTATGTGATATATGTATGTGCAGGGCGGACAGATGTGTATAAATGTGTGCCGAAATGGGACACTGCTTAGGTCCAATACGGTCCTGTAATTCCGCGCAGTGTCCCGGTGCACGGGAGGCGGGAAGAAGAGAGGGGGTAACTGGGTAGAACCTGGCACCGGTGATGCAGAGCAAAACGGGTCCCAGGTAGAACCAATCCACCCCTGGCGGCACTTGACACACAAGTTGGTGCCATATAATCTGTAAAGACATGTGACACTCATTCACCGAGCTGCAACAGCCCGGCTGTGCCTCAGAAAGCCGGGGCAGGAAGCAGGCAGATGAGAGCAGCATTCAGTTGAGCACGAGTATAACCTAGCGGTGATATATTATACTGACCCGGAGTTTTATTCCAGCGAGTTCGAATATGATAAAAAAAAAGCCTATCAGACGTCGCCTGTTGCGGTGGTAATGCGCGGGATCGGTGGCACCCGGCGGTCCGTGTTACCAGGGTCCGTCAAGTGCCACCGTACCACCGCTACCACACCACTGCCTAAATATAAGAATACTTGGATGCGATTACTAATGGCGATTACTAATGGTGCATACTAATGGTGCATACTTGTGGCGGGACCACTTTCTAACACCACTTTCTAACACCACGTTCTCTAACAACACTTTATCTAGCACCACCAAAGTAACTGCGGATGGAAAGAAATCGGTTCCCCAGACCAGTGGCAAACTAATAATCTGTTTGAAAACGCACTGGTCCCACCATTCTTTCCTAACGGTTCTACATAAATTTCTCCATGTAAACCTGAAGCAATGCTTCAACGCAGAAGAAGAATAGTAATAATAATAAGAATATGATCTTTTCTCACCATCTCGGCAGAGATAACAACAGGCGACTGACTTCATAAATATAGCTCGTGCTCAACAGAATACCACCCACACCGAGCCCACCCAGCCCCGACTTACCTTAGCACATATCCAGGCTGCCACAATCCAGCGAATAAGAATAACACAATGGAAATACGAGTTAATTTCCAATAGTTAAGATGGCCGCCGCCGGTAACCTTGAGATAATTACCGACCGATAAAAAACACAACCTGCTCAGTCCAAGGTCGCCGTTAGAATCGTCGAATTGCTTAAATGACCAGCGTGATATACATAATGATTCGTGTCAAACACTCAAATAAATCCAGGTGGACCAATTAAGCAAACAACCTGAGGTAGGTGTGAATTTATTTTGTTTGATATGTTTTGAAAATTAATGTCAACCAGATCGATCTTAGCAGCCAGGCGCTTAGGAAATTTATCCAAGCATTTATGTGATCGAGGTAGCGAAGACATGTTAACGTATTTTTATATGGAGGGAACGGAATGAACAGTCGATATAGAAAACATATACGAGATGGGGCATGGTCGAGATAGCATAGGAAATTTATATTAAACAAATAAGGATACAATTCGGGACTTTAGTGAATCATCGAGATACTGATACTCGAGATACTGGTGTTCGACTGTAATTGTTAAATAGAGGGAACAAATTGATTTTCGTGGGAACGAATTAATAAAAAAAAGAATCAATGTCCCATGCTCGACTCCGTAATGCGTATACCAGTAAGAAAATGTTATGAAACAACATTATGTTTTGTTGGTCATACAAGTCCACCTTTGGTAAGAAGTATCCGCAGGTTTAGGTAATACAATAAATCAATTGAATCAGTAACCAGAGCTTCAGATAAGTTACATTTGTACAAAAACGCAAGAGATTTTATTTATATGCGTTACAAAAAACTAATTTCAAGGATGATGCTAGGTCCACTGAAGATATAAAAACAACAGCAGACAACTATTGTTGTGAGTAGCAGTCTAAGGGTTAACTAACGCACATGGAGAAAATTGGGTAGGAATTTCCTAAGGGTTAATAGAATAATAATATGAATTCATATTATTATTCTATTAATCCTTAGACCGCTATCTTATTTTTTTTGTCGTCTGCTGTTATTTTCTATTTTCCATTGTTATCATCAAAAACATGCTTTGATTGCACACTTGAATAATTTACAACATGCTTTGACAGCACTTCAGAATCATTTCCATTGGAAATGATTCTAAAGTGCTGTCAAAACATGTTTTTATTGAGAAATAAGGCAAGATATAAAAACAACAGCAGACGACTATTGTTGTGAGTAGCAGTCTAAGGATTAAGGCACACGAAGACAAATTGGGTAGGAATTTTCCTATAATTCTGTATATTACTATTATTATTATTTATTAAAGGTACATGCCCACTCAGTAGGCACAGAATGTTCTTCATATTAGAGACATCATCCGAGACATTTTCTGATGTGCAATGATCATACTTTACAATCTGTCCAAAATATTATTTTTTCAGGTGACGCATATAAGTAGAACAAATAATTAAAAAATATCAAGCCTCATTTGCATATGGAAATAGCCCGATACCACCGTGAGTCACTATCAGTAAAATAAAAAATATTACTACATGATTATATCTGTATAGCAGGTACTCAACTTGTTTAGAACTGGTGGAATAGCGACACAATTAATATATACTAATAAGTATACTAATTTAAACCACTTGCTTTTGACCTACACCAATTGCGTTTAAACATACGCCATTTGTTTTATGTATGAATTCATTTACATCATTTGCTTTACGCATGAACATGGCCAAACATGTAATCACTCACTTATTTATCTGGAATAACCATCGATTACAGAAAAACGAGTGTTGCTAATTGGTTTCATCACTTTCTGTGGATATCTGAGAATCCAGTGCCTTTAACCCTTTCACCGACCCCGAAGTAATTGGAATTTATTACTTAGATATAAATTTTTGCCTAGAAATAATTGCCTGTATTTGCCTACAGCAATAACATACACAGTCCAGGCTGATACGGCGTGTTTTCCAGTCTGATACTGAAACTTCTAGTCCGATACTGCCATTTCTAGTCTGATACCATCGTTACTAGTCTGATACCGCCGTTTCCAGTCCGATACCATGTCTCGCCAGCGTATTAAACCAGTTCCTTTGGGCATGCGCATTGCGTATGTTTACTTTATCAGCTGCGTAAATTTTGACAGATGGGGGAATTTAAATTTGTAGGCTCTGTATTTCATCATTTAATCATGGATAACGGTATATATTTTAATATAGGATTATCACAACTGCCGGATGATTGATATTGAAATTGATATCTAAGTAATCTAAGTAATAAAGACGTTAATACGTGTCTTGTTTGATATCGGCCTAGGTATCGTCCCGAGGTAACTTGGTATCAGCCTTCGACCTTCGGTCTCAGGCTGATACCAAGTTACCTCGGGCCGTTACCTAGGCCGATATCAAACAAGCCACGTATTAACCTCTAAGTATTTTGATATAATCATTTTCCGATCAATTCAATTGTCACAAAATGATTTTCATACGAGTCCATTTATGAAAAGGGGGTGTTTTTGTTAAAAAAAAATACAGTCGATTCGCGTTATGTCGACATTGCTTATATCGATATACCTGCTTATGTCGATGTACGCTCGTGGTCCCGGCCGAACTGCTATATAAACTCATACATTTCATACCTGATATCGGAAATGTCGATATTTCGTTTATATCGATGTGGAAAACAAGTCCCGATGGTATAATTCCTACACATTTGTATACTGTTATGTCGATATGCAATTTGAACAGCGGGCGTCGTAATGTCTGGTCAAACTTGATTGGCACAGGTAAGTTTTTCACACATTCAAAGTGATCAAAACATGCCGCCGGTAACCGTGTTACAATTGCGGAATACTGTCAAAGCCGACCACGTAAGCCGTGATCCACCAATTAACGACAGTGTGACGTGATTATATTGCTTGTATAGTCTGTGTGTATACATGTACGTCTGTAAATGTGTTACTGTAATAAATGCCTGTCTATTTTCGTACCTGTGTTGTTTTTCATTTACGTCCCCGCCATAAATAGCCAACATGCAGTACATGGGTCCGAAGTTGTACTGGAACGAGTTTATTGAAAAGTCCGAATCGGTACGTGGGCGTCTTGTATTTTTTTACAAGACACAAATGTACCGATTCGAACATTTCACTATTCGCGCCCCTGTGACACGCCCCTGTGATATGCAGTACAATAACCCGTCAATGTCACGTGACTCACGACTGGTGGAGGTTGCTTGGTCACAAGCAATATGATGCTATTTATAGAATATCTCCACTCGATCACATCACGTGATCGCCGGAAAAACAATGTTGCAAATTGTTGCGACCAATAAAACATGGAAATAATAACATGTCAACACTAAACACATGCAGTGCGTGTAAGAGTATTTTATTGTGTATTAATTAGAAGAAAAAACAATAATAATATTGATACGTTGATAATCTATATTTTACGACAACCGTATGCCGGCACGAAACACAGGAAATTGACACATTCTTTGCAGATTATACACGAGTGTTAAATGTACCGAATGTTTGGGGTGAATATTGATATTTTTTTATGTCAAACTACGTTTATGTCGATGTCATTCTCTGTCTCCCATCGATATCGACATAACGCGAGTCAACTGTATTAACAAGAACTGGCATATATAAATGAAGCTAATATGGCAGCCTTAATAAAAAAGAATTTTGTTTTTAACATTTTTGCCTTACAAAAAAGGTGTACATAAGTCCTCAGTGACCTTGACCTTGGGCGGTCAAACGTAGGTCGTATGCAAAACAAAGCACCATCCCTGCATCATTATCAAAATCGCTGAAGCGGTTCATGAGTTATTGAAACATGAAAGGTGTTACTACTGTACGTATGTACTAACGCTATATCTCCTCTTGCCTATCGGCGAAAGGATAATTACTACTTGCAAAAAGTGCAGATCCTGATGAGACGGCCTGCCACAAATGGACTTATCTGGATCTACACTTTTTGCCGACACCACGATACAGGTCTGAGATGTTGAAAGGGTTAAAAGTCAGTTCAATATTAGATTTACTTTTTTCATGAAAGCAATCCCAGTGAGAGCACTGCAGAGAAAATCAGCTGATTTGTCAGGCGACACCAACAAAACTTCTCATTACCACACATGTGATCGTGAATGGAGAAATAGGGATTACAAATTTACGACTCTCGTGTTTACCATTCTAGAGAAATGATGTCAGTAATGTCGCAATGACATGTTTCCTTCTATCAATTAAACCGCCTCACAAAATGAGTTCGCATAACTCTTGGCCATATTTTACTCTCGCTTCGCGTTGTTTTTATGAAGAATCATGTGTGAAATGTAAGAAAATGTTTAGTTAACCAGGTGAACTGATTAACTTAAAATAATGTTCTCGTGATTGGGTCTCGTGATGCTCTCGTGATTCGCTACGCTCACTCGTTTGTTTCGCATAAGGACCCAATCACTCGTGCATTATTTCATGATAATCAGTTCACCTGGTTAAATAAACAGTATTTATTACTCTTGCAAATTATTTGCACGGGTTTCGCTGATAGAAAACCCGTATTCAACTCCTTACAAATTATACACATTGAAGAGAACACCCGTCATTGGGTAATTTTCTTGGAAACCACAAGCTACCATGCAACATGTTTAATTTAAATTACAGTCAAAATAAAGTTATTTGAAAACATGAAGAGGATCCCGACTAATCTACAATGTTAATGTGGGTTAACACATTCCAAACATGCACTAAATATATATCTAGTTCATATAAACAGCTACGTAATTTGGATTTCAGTTTACACGACGTCACATTTGACGTCACACAACGTCACACAACGTGACGTCCAAAAGCGGGAAACATGTCATTGTGTAACTATTCATGCGCATATCACTACAGTTCATTGATTGTAATCTCAAAAATATATTAAATGTGCATATATATATATATATATATCCGCCGTGGAAATGTAATAAATAGGATATTTGATCGTACATGTTTGAATAGCTTGAAATAATACACTCGTGTACGTCGGCTTCTGCGGAAGCAGACGTACACGAGTGTATGTTTTCCCGCTATTCAAAATGTACGATGGAATGTCCTCTATATCTACAAGCCCCATGTCTCCAGTGTCAGTCCGAGATTACATGAAAACTTGTGAAATTTCACAAAGTAGACGAGGAGTATACAAGCAATTGCTATGACGATCAGTGAACCAAACACCGCTGCTATGATCGTTCCGGCGTTACTCGTTTCTGCAATATGCACAATGGCAAAGCTTATTTTTTCTTTTACTTCTTATTGAAAACTATCTCCAATAGCTCAAGTCACAAAATCGCAGCCTTTTACCGCAGATAGCTGTGATATATATACGACTCATCATCATAGGTATAACACATTCTGTGTGCTTAGGTAATATAATTAACCCTTAGACCGCCATCTTAATTTTGTTGTCATCTGCTTTTTATTTTCTATTTTACATTTTTATCATCAAAAAAATGCTTTGACAGCACTTTAGAATAATTTACAACATGCGTTGACAGCACTTCAGAAACATTTCCATTGGAAATGATTCTGAAGTGCTGTCAAACCATGTTTTTATTGAGAAATAAGGCAAGATATAAAAGCAACAGCAGACGACAGTTGTTGTGAGTAGTGGTCTAAGGGATAATTTACTGAATATCATCCCCACCAGCCCCGAAAACAATGGCAGATTATTTTTGTTATTTGTATATATTTGAAGAAACATAATGATTGTTGTTTTAACACTATTTACAATAAATTTTAATACAAAACACAAGACACCGACCCGCCCGATTTTTTCCCAATATTCGGATGATATTCAGTACATTAACTTTATATGGCCTTAAAGGCTTAAATATGCGACTTAGCTATATGGATATAAAGCAGCGTTGCAGATAAACACGACATTTGAATCAGGTTTTCCATATTACTCCACATACATATCATGCATACGGCATATCCACGCCAATCACATAAGGGTGCAGGGAATAAGGGGCTGTGACCGAAGAAATGGGATTTCTGACCCGTGTAGCTCCTGTTCAAATAGCACACACCTGGATTGATGGAATGACGAATGGTGCAGACCCTGATCAGACTGTGTGGATGCGCAGGCTGATCTGGGGCTATTGATCGCATAATCGAAAAGCCCAATTTATCCAGTCAGAGCCACATATTAGAGAATACCAGTAGCCGATTTCATCATAATTGCAAAGTATAATTATCTAGCAAAGTATGCTTTGAGGGAGTAATCATTTATTTTCCCCAAAATGCATATAGAACTAGCGACTGCATGTATTTCATGATTAAAAGTATGTAGAATTATTATACAGAATTTATTACATTATCACAGCCAAAATGGCTTTGATAATGTAATAAATTCAGTAGAAGAACAATTAATAAATTTATCCTTAAATTGAAAATATCTCCCTCAAATTATACTTTGCTAGATATTAAAGTATACTTTGCAATGTTGGTGAAATAGGCTATTGATTAGTGTTTTTTCTTAATCAAGTTTATCAGACTCGGCTAAAAAATGCACATGAACTCCAAGGGTCACTGGGGAATTCTTACCGCTTCCGGACCAAGCCCAGTAAATCTGAGATCACCAGATACTAGTCTTGTATTATATTTTATCGGTTAGCATGTATTTATTCAATGTGCAGATAGCTTAGCTTAGGTACCTGATAAACAATAAAACATATATACTTCTCTATATTTGCAATCAAAAGCTGACTAACAGATAGATTATATATTATGTGGAGAAACAAGAAAAATAATTCAAATGTAACGATTATCTGCAAGGCTGCACATTGAGCTCACATAAGATCATATGTCGATGGTCTAGTAACATAAGGTCATAGCTGCTATGCTTTATGCTACTAAACCATCGACGTGTCAACATCAAATACCGGGTAGGCGATATCCGCTAAACTGAATTACTAAAACTGAGATAACTTTTAAAAAAAAATGTATTCCATTCGACGTTTCTTCTAAAATTACACTGCATTTCTTTTTAAGTTTCAATGTCAGTGAAGAACTGATTATTGCCGTTAACTTTCATGAGCAGAATATGACCCACGAACTATCGACTAGATGATAACGCATAGTATCTGAATGATGAGCTCAATCATGGACCAGTTGTGAGATTTTCTGCCTCGTATTCACCAATAATGACTCTAAAAAACAATACCTTCCTTGAATGACATCAAAAGTTTGAAAGTTGATTAAGATTCCTGAGCACACTGCTCTGTAATTTTCATCAACTTTCAACATCATTTAACCCTTTCACCCCTAAGTAACTGGAACGGATTTTGATATGTTAATTTTGCAACCAATTCAACTGTCACAAACTTAATTTCAGACGAGTGCATTTATGAAAAGGTGGTGTTTTTGTTCTCAAAAATATGAAAATTACTTGCAAAAAGTGCAGATCCTGATGTTACGAGCCAGCTCATCTGGATCTACACTGATTGAAAGGGGTAATAAAATAATTTCCATAAAACTTTGAAAACAAAACAATTTTCTATCTACCGGTAATACATATACCACAGATGCTCATATGCGATAAAATGAATTTACAAAATCAATTTCATAATCTTCCCTTATACGATAAGAAAAAAGATCCCACTAACTGGCGCATGCAACGTCCCTGAAACGAATTCATGACAACTTACACGTATCCCCGCCATCACGGCGTCTACACCAGAGGAAATAGACGAGCAACACGATGAGTACAATCGCACATAGAGCACCAAGCACTCCGCCTGCGATTGCCCCGGCAGCTGCCGTGTCTGTGAACACATTGTTATCGCATGTGTACCCAAAAACAGGGGAAAAGAAAGGAGAATGGAAAGTATACTTCGAGGGAGAAATTTTCAACTTAAGGATAAATTTATTAATTTTTATTATACTGATTGGCTGTGATAATGTAATACATTCAATATAATAATGCTGCATACTTTTAATCAACAAATACATGTATATGCAGTCAATATGCGCCAAGGCAGATAATGTTCTCGAGGGGAGATAATCCAAAATATCCCCCTCAACCAAGGGCATAATATGACATAATGCATTTCAGGAAAAATAAATGATTACTCCCTCCAAGTATACTTTGCTAGAAAAGTATACTTTGCAATGTTGCTGAAATAGGCTACTGGTCATATAGAGATGGGACCACAGTTTTTTAAGTCTTATCCGACAGAACAGTGGGATGGAAATACTATGTTAGTGTTTTTCATTCCCAGGGTAAGGATTGAACTCACAACCTCTGGTATTGAAGTCCAATGCCATATCCCTAGACCACGGCCCTTCCCTGTGAACGGGTTTAACAACTCTGCAACAGCTATGGTCATAATTATAGGGATGGGAACTCAGTTTAACAGTTTCAACACTAAACAAGAACTGGCATCGCTAAACGAAGATAAGCCGCTCCTGGCAGCCTTAATACAAAAATCAATTCCTCACTGACCTTGACCATGGGCGAACGGACATGGGTCATATGGAAAACAAAGTACCATCCCTAGACACACATTGTGGCCAAATATTATCAAAATCGCTGAAGCGGTTGCTGGACAAGAATATAGAGGGCAAAAAAAAAGGCCACCAACAAGAGATGTCATCGGATTTTTTTTAAATCAATAGGTTTATTTGTCTTGCCGTGACAAACATGTACAATGTATACAAAATGTGGTTACGATCCGTCAAGTAGAACTCTAGTTATTGTGTAGACAAGCTGTGCTGCCCGTCAGCCCGCCCGTACAAGGTGAATACATAATATGTCCGATTTCTTCAAACGGGCGTATAAAAACCAGATCAGTATAGGAGGCCCAGATCAGACTGCGTGAATGCACAGTACGCTGACTGTATACACTGTAAGGTGCCTTTTCTCGGCCATGTAGATGAGGCTTGAAATATCACTTGCCCAGACTTGAAAATGCAAGATCTGAACATAAAGTGTTTCAATTCGTTAGAATTAATTTGAGTTAATCGTGTTTAACGGCCTGTGAACAGCTGAGGTCATTTTAGGCCGGGTTAACGGGGTCGAATCCCAAATTCACCCGTTGTGATAGGGGATACGTGACCAGCGTAGACTCTGAGCAGACTGCACAAATGCCTAGGGTAGGATTGAGCCCACGACCTCCGGTGCTAAAGTCCAACGCTATACCATTAGGCTATCAAGCCGTCTGTGTGTAAGAGAATATATACAAACCTTCATCTGAGCTGGGTTCTGGGGTACCAGTACCTTCAGTGCCACGAACTGAAAAAAGACAGTACATCAAAGATCCAGATAAGGTGTGCATTGGCGTATTTTAGCTGAATACACATTGATTATCAACAGTGAGAGTACAAAATGCTCACAGCAATACGCATCGATTTTCAAATTGAGTAGTGGAAATACTGTAATAAAGTTGAAAATGCACTTAGTTGAGCTGCAAAAAGCAAACACTGTTTGCGTTTTGCTGCTCAACTAAGTACATTTTCAACTGTATTACAGTATAAGTAATAATACACTCAACTAAGTGTATGTTCAAATTTGTTTTGACATTCGTTCCATATTTAACAAGAGTTGTCAGAGGACAACGAAGCGCAGCAGCGATGGCCAGAACCGAGGGCACAGTTGAACGTGGATTTGCCACAGCGCAGTAGAGGAAATATAGGCCATCATTTACCCGAGCGTCCGAGCGTTACGGTTTTGAGATGCACAAAGTATGTGACCTTGACCCTGGGCTTAGAAGGGGCGGCACGGATGTGGATTTGCCACATCGCAGTAGAGGACCCTTGCAGTAATGCGTGTGTGAAATATAAAGCAAATCCAAGCATGGAACAGAAAATATAGGCCATTATAAGTTTTGAAGACCGACATACGGACAGACAGACGGACGCCTACGATGCCGAGGGTATGCCATAAGCACGGTTTCCTTCGGAAGGCGCGCTAATAATGAAAAATCAATTTGTAAAAATCAAATACACATATAATTTGAAATCAGGGGTACAATACTCTTTAGACACAAATCTTATCTGGAGCTCTGCAACAGGCTTAGTACTGAAATAACTTTCCATAAATATTATTCAATTATTGTGTACACGAGATATATGGACCTCAGGAAAGTCATGTTCACCGATTCAATAGAGAATAATTATGTTATAATAATTATATGACCCATATTACAGCCTTGAAAACTTACATGTATATGATACAACAACACACAAATTGTCTCATGCTCACCTGAATATCAGTCTCGAACTCGTCTCGTTGCATGAGACGAGTCCGAGAATGATATACAAAATGTGATATTCACCTCGAGGTGAATATCACATTTTGAATATCATTCTCGGACGAGATGAGTCCGAGACTGATATTCAGGTGTAGCATCATGCGCGTTTCACTGATAGCACAACCAAAGCATGAGACACATGATTGTGTACAGGGACAGACGGTGGGTCGTGGATTTGTTACAGTACGATAGAGCATCATCAGATGAATGCAAGCATGAAATATCAAGGCGCTCCCTGTAACGAAACATAAGTTACAAGAAATTGGCTCCAATGTTAAGTTTTGCTGTAGCAAGATAGAGGGTAGATAATCTGAGGAATGCAAGTATGAATTATCAATGCGCTCCCTGTAACGAAACATAATTGTTATAAGAAATTTACTCCAATGTTAAGTTTTGCTGTAGCAAGATAGAGGATAATCTGAGGAATGCAAGTATGAAATATCAAGGTACTCCCTGTAACGAAACATAAGTTATAAGAAATTTACTCCAAATTTTAGTTTTGCTGTAGCAAGATAGAGGGTTTGTTTGTTGGTTTGTTTGTTGGGGTTTAACGGCCTATCAACAGCTATGTGACCAGCGTAGTCTCTGGGAAAACTGCGCGCATGCCTAGGGTGGGATTGAGCCCACGACCTCCGGTGCTAAAGTCCAACGCTATACCATTAGGCTATCAAGCCGTCTATGTGTAAGAGAATATATACAAACCTCCATCCGAGCTGCCACCTGGGTTACCAGTAGTACCTTCAGTTCCACCAACTGAAAAAAGACAGTACATCAAAGATTCAGATAAGGTGCGTATTGGCGTATTTTAGCTGAATACGCATTGATTATCAACAGTGAGAGTACAAAATGCTCACAGCACGCATCGATTTTCAAATTGAGTAGTGGAAATACTGTAATACAGTTGAAAATGCATTTAATTCAGCTGCAAAAAGCAAACACTGTTTGTGTTTTGCAGCTCAACTAAGTACATTTTCAACTATCTTACAGTATAAGTAATAATACACTCAACTAAGTGCATGTTTAAATTGGTTTTGTCATTTGTTCCCTATTTAATAATGAATAAAATCAATAACACATTTGTAAAAATAAAATACACATATAATTTGAAATCAGGGGTACAATACTCTTTAGACACAAAGCTTATCTGGAGCTCTGCAACAGGCTTAGTACTGAAATAACTTTCTGTAAATACTATTCAATTATTGTGTACACGAGATTTACGGACCCGAGGAAAGTCATGTTCACCGATTCAAAAGAGAATAATTATGTTATTGTATGACCCATATTACAGCCATGAGAAATTACATGTATATGATACAACAACGCACAAATTGTCTCATGCTCACCTGAATATCAGTCTCGAACTCGTCTCATTGCGTGATTTAGCATGTACATTTGCCATGTACAATGTGCGTGTAATAACGGGGCTTTTGTTGTATTGGTGGAAATACGTTTATGCGTGTCATTTTTGCGGATTTTAATATACGTCTATTTTATGAGCAATGTTTTACTGATGTCACGCCATATTTGCCACAGACTATGCATGTGTGTGGTAGAGAACTCGTTGACTGCGTGTGCTGGTTTCGCTAGGGAGAAGACCCCTTTTAGTATTACGGATGTCCACTATCCGTGCCAGCCGAGTTTGTCCGCGTGTCCAGTTGTTCACCAGATAAGGGACCTTCTGTAGGTGAAGCCAGTATATAGTGCAGACCATACCATGGTCTGCCCTGTTATGTATGCCACGGGTTAGTGTTTCAGCATAGCCTGGTACTGGCCAACACGGATATATCAGATCCCATACTGGTGATGTTTTGTGTCGTGATATTTCCGTAAATGACCACGATATTTGAGTTTAGTATGTGCTACACTCTCATTTGAGTGTATAGCCGTAGGACCGATATGGAGGGGTTTGGCGGGGCCAAGAAGCGACCTTCGCATTGTCGAGACCAGTCGAGTAGATTTCGGATTACGAGATCTGGGTCTATAGTGTGCAGATTTATGGTAGTGTGGGGTATACCAGGTTGGATGGTATTTATTCCACGAGGGCTGTACACTGGTTTGGTTGAATTTAAGGCGTGGGAACATATATTTATGCCAAATATAACCCACGGGTGACATGGCAAAAGCCATGGTTTTGTAGTATTTATGTGAGATGTCGAACGAGGGGTAGGCATATTCATTATTCCGTGCATGGTTTCACTGGTGCATATATAAGCGATGTCTCGCTATGTGTTGGTGGGACACATATTTTCTGGTAGCAGAAAGATAGTACTGTATTCACCAGTGACACGGAGGATTTTGGTATGTACCTACAACATTTTATTTCAGCTGTGATTTGCCGTTGTTCGATTCTCGTTTTAGTCCGTTGTGCATTCTGTCTGTCTGTCTGTGCGTATTTCGTCCAGTAATTGGAGACTCATTTCATTTTTGTAGCCTCTTGAGATCGCTCCAGCGGGCAACATTGGACGTTTTATTTTGGTTCACTCGTTGAGGGCAGACCCCAGTCAGTGCAGAGTGTCAGGTCGTCCGAGTGTCCGTACGTCTGTCTGGCGCAGTGGGTGTAGCAGCTCCGGGTACAGGCCTGTATAGAGCAGTGTGTGATAGCTACATCGCGTTCAGCAGACAGTCACAGCCATAGTTTTAGTGAAGTGAAACGCCATACACACATATCATATCATTATACTACCACCGAGTTGAATGTCACCTAAGTGAAACTTTTTTCCCGGCGTCTTAGCCATAGTGATAATCGCCATTTTTGTATTATATCGGAACTTTACATCCGGTCTACCACTTCCGGTATTACAACCAATTGATTCACCATGGATACTTTACATCCGGTCTACCACATCCGGGTTGCTACAGTCGAGTGATACCATAGGAACTTTACCTCTGGTCCACCATTTCCGGAAATAATACTACCTTGGGAACTTTACTTCCGGTACCAGCTTCCGGAACATTATCGTTATTGACTATCATGTGATGTAACCACATCCGGCTTTGTCTTTGATATTCATACTTTGGAAATATATTGCATAGGCAATACATATGTATACTTTGATAGTGTATGGTAATACTCCTATCATGGCATATCATGGCAAAGGGATTGTAGTAAGACTACATATATTGTTTATGGATTAATCCACTTGAAGTTGGATAATAGCCATATTGGTGACTAGACCTCATATTGCGGGTGAGGCAGACCTTGGGACCTTGATACTCAGAGGTTACCACTATCTATTGAGATACGCCAGCACTGGGGTAGCTCAGATGATTGTCATTTGTCCTCCAATGTTCGTTATGCCATGTTATACTTGTATGTTATTTCACTTTGATTAGCGATCATCAAAGTACTTGTGCATTCATACTATTGTCCACTACGGGACCATTGAGATACCACATACTGAGTTTATTCGTCTATAGCTTTTAAGTTGCATTAAAGTATAACAGTCGATTGGCTTACAACCTTGTAGTAATTGAATAGTATCATGCACAGTACAGTGATGTTCGCATATCAATGTATCATGTATTCCTGTGTGTTCCCCATGTAATATAGGTTACATTATAAGTGATTAAGTGACTATGTGTACTTATCTACTCTAGCCTATCCCTTACACTTCAACTGCATTGTTACCACTTTTCGTTGGTCTGATCAAACTATATTGTCCATAACGTCATAACAATTGAAGGATACTTGGTTCTTATGATAATAGGGGAGACAATTTGTCTCGATCATTCCTGACCTTGGTAATGACCTTGACAGTAATACATTCAATATAATAATGCTGCATACTTTTAATCAACAAATACATGTATATGCAGTCAATATGCGCCAAGGCAGATAATGTTCTCGAGGGGAGATAATCCAAAATATCCCCCTCAACCAAGGGCATAATATGACATAATGCATTTCAGGAAAAATAAATGATTACTCCCTCCAAGTATACTTTGCTAGAAAAGTATACTTTGCAATGTTGGTGAAATAGGACTGGTCATATAGAGATGGGACCACAGTTTTTTAAGTCTTATCCGACAGAACAGTGGGACGGAAATACTATGTTAGTGTTTTTCATTCCCAGGGTAAGGATTGAACTCACAACCTCTGGTATTGAAGTCCAATGCCATATCCCTAGACCACGGCCCTTCCCTGTGAACGGGTTTAACAACTCTGCAACAGCTATGGTCATAATTATAGGGATGGGAACTCAGTTTAACAGTTTCAACACTAAACAAGAACTGGCATCGCTAAACGAAGATAAGCCGCTCCTGGCAGCCTTAATACAAAAATCAATTCCTCACTGACCTTGACCATGGGCGAACGGACATGGGTCATATGGAAAACAAAAAGTACCATCCCTAGACACATTGTGGCCAAATATTATCAAAATCGCTGAAGCGGTTGCTGGAAAAGAATATAGAGGGCAAAAAAAAAGGCCACCAACAAGAGATGTCATCGGATTTTTTTAAATCAATAGGTTTATTTGTCTTGCCGTGACAAACATGTACAATGTATACAAAATTTGGTTACGATCCGTCAAGTAGAACTCTAGTTATTGTGTAGACAAGCTGTGCTGCCCGTCAGCCCGCCCGTACAAGGTGAATACATAATATGTCCGATTTCTTCAAACGGGCGTATAAAAACCAGATCAGTATAGGAGGCCCAGATCAGACTGCGTGAATGCACAGTACGCTGACTGTATACACTGTAAGGTGCCTTTTCTCGGCCATGTAGATGAGGCTTGAAATATCACTTGCCCAGACTTGAAAATGCAAGATCTGAACATAAAGTGTTTCAATTTCGTTAGAATTAATTTGAGTTAATCGTGTTTAACGGCCTGTGAACAGCTGAGGTCATTTTAGGCCGGGTTAACAGGGTCGAATCCCAAATTCACCCGTTGTGATAGGGGATACGTGACCAGCGTAGACTCTGAGCAGACTGCACAAATGCCTAGGGTAGGATTGAGCCCACGACCTCCGGTGCTAAAGTCCAACGCTATACCATTAGGCTATCAAGCCGTCTGTGTGTAAGAGAATATATACATACCTTCATCTGAGCTGGGTTCTGGGTTACCAGTACCTTCAGTGCCATGAACTGAAAAAAGACAGTACATCAACGATCCAGATAAGGTGTGCATTGGCGTATTTTAGCTGAATACACATTGATTATCAACAGTGGGAGTACAAAATGCTCACAGCATTATGCATCGATTTTCAAATTGAGTAGTGGAAATACTGTAATAAAGTTGAAAATGCACTTAGTTGAGCTGCAAAAAGCAAACACTGTTTGCGTTTTGCTGCTCAACTAAGTACATTTTCAACTGTATTACAGTATAAGTAATAATACACTCAACTAAGTGCATGTTTAAATTTGTTTTGACATTCGTTCCATATTTAACAAGAGTTGTCAGAGGACAACGAAGCGCGCCCGGTGGCAGCAAAGGAACCGAGGGCACAGTTGAACGTGGATTTGCCACAGCGCAGTAGAGGAAATATAGGCCATCATTTACCCGAGCGTCCGAGCGTTACGGTTTTGAGATGCACAAAGTATGTGACCTTGACCCTGGGCTTAGAAGGGGCGGCACGGATGTGGATTTGCCACATCGCAGTAGAGGACCCTTGGAGCAATGCGTGTGTGAAATATAAAGCAAATCCAAGCATGGAACAGAAAATATAGGCCATTATAAGTTTTGAAGACCGACATACGGACAGACAGACGGACGCCTACGACGCCGAGGGTATGCCATAAGCACGGTTTCCTTCGGAAGGCGCGCTAATAATGAAAAATCAATTTGTAAAAATCAAATACACATACAATTTGAAATCAGGGGTACAATACTCTTTAGACACAAATCTTATCTGGAGCTCTGCAACAGGCTTAGTACTGAAAATAATGAAGAAAATCAATAATAGATTTGTAAAAATAAAATACACATATAATTTGAAATCAGGGGTACAATACTCTTTAGACACAAAGCTTATCTGGAGCTCTGCAACAGGCTTAGTACTGAAATAACTTTCTGTAAATACTATTCAATTATTGTGTACACGAGATTTACAGACCTGAGGAAAGTCTTGTTCACCGATTCAAAAGAGAATAATTATGTTATTATATGACCCATATTACAGCCATGAGAACTTACATGTATATGATACAACAACGCACAAATTGTCTCATGCTCACCTGAATATCAGTCTCGAACTCGTCTCATTGCGTGAGACGAGTCCGAGAATGATATTCAAAATGTGATATTCACCTCGAGGTGAATTTCACATTTCGAATAACACTCTCGGACACGAAATCAAGCGTGGGTACTATTTTGAAAATCAAAATTATCGATTTCCTTATTAGGAAAGTGTAGTAAGCTTTGTGAATAAATTCATAATAAATATTTGAAGTATCCAATGAAAAAGTCCAGACCGGTGTCGCTAGCGTGGGAAAAAAACTACACGTCATTATATTGAGGGGTGTAGAAAGGTGCTTCCATGGAAATCGTGTAGAGGCGTCAAAAGGGGCTTGTATGGGGAATAGATAGGGGCGTCCAGAGGTGCTTGCATGTGGGAGTCGATAGAGGCGTCCAATGGCGCTTCTGTGGAGTAAAGGGTTAACTAGAAATGGACGCTTGTCGACAAGCGCATGTGTATCCCCCTCCCCAGATACACAAGTAGTTTGAAAAAAGGGTGTTCGAGTTATGCTCCGGAGACAAAATCAGTGACGGAAAAACAAAGGGAGATAACTAAAGAATTAGTGATGCAAGAGTTGTCATTCTTGCGGGACACACCTTTAGGGTCGTGGTCTATGCATGTGTGAAGTTTCATGAAAATATTCCAAAGGGTGTTCGAGTTATGCTCCAGACACGAAATCAGTGCACGAAACAACAAAGGGAGATAACTAAGAAATTAACGACGCAATAGTTGTCATTCTTACGTGCGACACACCTTTGGGTCGTCTTCTATGCATGTGTGAAGTTTAATAACCTAGAAAATGTGTTCATAGAACTTGGATGTCCCACATATCGCTTTGATAATAAATGAGGCCAAATTGCAAGTCAAAATTTTCTTTACCTGAGCGTTAAAGTTTTTTGAATGCACCAAGTATGTGACCTTCACCCTGGGCTTGGCGGGGCAGGACAAACGTGGATTTGGCACAGGGCGGTAGAGGACCATTAGAGCAATGCATATATGAAATATGAAGCTGATCCGTGAAAGAAAACAGAAAATTATAAGATATTTACCTGAGCGTTAAAGTTTTTGAAGCACTAAGTATAATGATGTTAACCCTGGGCTTGGCGGGGGTGGGACGAACGTGGATTTGGCACAGGGCGGTAGAGGACCATTTAGAGCAACGCATAATATGAAATATGAAGTTGATCCGTGAATGGAAAGAAAAATTATAAGATATTTACCTGAGCATTAAAGTTTTTTGAAGCACCAAGTATGTGACCTTGACCCTGGGATTGGCGGGGCCAGGACGAACGTGGATTTGGCACAGGGCGGTAGAGGACCATTAGAGCAATGCGTATATGAAATATGAAGATGATCCATGAAAGAAAACAGAAATTATAAGATATTTACCCGAGCGTTAAAGTTTTTGAAGCACTAAGTATGTGACCTTGACCCTGGGCTTGGCGGGGGCAGGACGAACGTGGATTTGGCACAGGGCGGTAGACGACCATTAGAGCAACGCGTATATGAAATATGAAGTTGATCCGTGAATGGAAAGAAAAATTATAAGATATTTACCTGAGCATTAAAGTTTTTGAAGCACCAAGTATGTGACCTTGACCCTGGGATTGGCGGGCCAGGACGAACGTGGATTTGGCACAGTCGGTAGAGGACCATTAGAGCAATGCGTATATGAAATATGAAGATGATCCATGAAAGAAAACAGAAATTATAAGATATTTACCCGAGCGTTTAAAGTTTTTGAAGCACTAAGTATGTGACCTTGACCCTGGGCTTGGCGGGGGCAGGACGAACGTGGATTTGGCACAGGGCGGTAGACGACCATTAGAGCAACGCGTAAATATGAAATGAAGTTGATCCTGAATGGAAATAAAAAATTATAAGATATTTACCCGAGCGTTAAAGTTTTTGAAGCACTAAGTATGTGACCTTGACCCTGGGCTTGGCGGGGGCAGGACGAACGTGGATTTGGCACAGGGCGGTAGACGACCATAGAGCAACGCGTATATGACATATGAAGTTGATCCGTTGAATGGAAATAATATTATAAGATATTTACCTGAGCGTTAAAGTTTTGAAGCACCAAGTAATGTGACCTTGACCCTGGGATTGGTGGGGCAGGACGAACGTGGATTTGGCACAGGGCGGTAGAGGACCATTAGAGCAATGCGTATATGAAATATGAAGATGATCCATGATCCATGAAAGAAAAGAGAAAGTATAAGATATTTACCCAAGCGTTAATGTTTTTGAAGCACTAAGTATGTGACCTTGACCCTGGGCTTGACGGGGCAGAACGAACGTGGATTTGGCACAGGGCGGTGAGGACCATTAGAGAGCAATGCGTATATGCGTGTTCGAGTTATGCTCTGGATAACAAAATCAGAGCACGAAACAACAAAGGGAGATAAGTAAACAAGAATTCCGCGGAATCAGATGCCTCGCCTTGTCCCGCCTTGACCTCGAGCCTGGGCCCGAAAGCAATTTTCACTGGCCCGAACATATTATACAATTATTGACAAGTGAACCATAGAATATCAGATTATATTCTATGGCTCACTAGTCAATAATTGTTTTATTATATGATAATAGTCTGTATATAGCACTTACGACCTTATGCTACTAGACAAAAATGGAAAAAGAATTTGAAAAAAAAAATGAAAAAAAAAATGGAAAAAAAGTTTAAAAATTAAAAATAACTAGAAATGGACGCTTGTCGACAAGCGCATGTGTATCCCCCTCCCCAGATACACAAGTAGTTTGAAAAAAGGGTGTTCGAGTTATGCTCCGGAGACAAAATCAGTGACGGAAAAACAAAGGGAGATAACTAAAGAATTAGTGATGCAAGAGTTGTCATTCTTGCGGGACACACCTTAGGGTCGTGGTCTATGCATGTGTGAAGTTTCATGAAAATATTCCAAAGGGTGTTCGAGTTATGCTCCAGACACGAAATCAGTGCACGAAACAACAAAGGGAGATAACTAAGAAATTAACGACGCAATAGTTGTCATTCTTACGTGCGACACACCTTTGGGTCGTCCTCTCTAAGCATGTGTGAAGTTTAATAACCTAGAAAATGTGTTCATAGAACTTGGATGTCCCACATATCGCTTTGATAATAAATGAGGCCAAATTGCAAGTCAAAATTTTCTTTTACCTGAGCGTTAAAGTTTTTGAAGCACCAAGTATGTGACCTTCACCCTGGGCTTGGCGGGGGCAGGACAAACGTGGATTTGGCACAGGGCGGTAGATAGTGGGGCTGCTATGTGCGACGATACTGCATTTTTGGAAGAGTCTGCCAAAATTTGCATACATGTTCGTTAGAACAAATAAAAGAAAATCAGAAGGGTGGGCAAAAAAAATTAATTCGGGAATTACCTCATTTGCATAAATCCAAGATGGCCGCCATCGAAAATCAGAGACTATCTGAAACTTGCGTATCTCTGCATCTACTTGGCCTATTATAACAATATTGATGTCAGTATTCATAGTTCTTCGACTGGCCAATCAGGTAAAACTAGTTTCATGGCATTTAGAGGTCAATTGAATGCTCCAAGGTCAAGGTCAAACGCTAAAATCACTATTTCAGCATTTTTTGGCAATATATTTGCATATAACTGCCTAAACATTGCGGATTGAGAGGATAATGGGCTGTATAGTGATAGTCCCTTAAGTGGCCAATCAAATAGTATTGAATTCCTGATCTTCAGGGGTCAAGTGCATCTACCAAGGTCAAGGTCAAATGCAAAAAATAACTAGTTTCAGCAATTTGTCGCTATATTTTGCATATCATTGATTTTACTTGGCGGATTGAGACAATATTATAATATATCATGGTAATCCCTCATGGTACATGTCAAATGAAATTGGTTTCATTACCTGCATGCAAGTTCATGCGTCAAGGTCAAGGTCAAATGCAATTGTATCTATTTTGTTTGAGTTTGACATATCTCTCCTTCTACAAGCCACGTTATGTTTATAATGTATTATGTTAAATGTTTCGCTGCAAAGGTGAAATGAATAACAGCACGTCAGTGTTCAATATGTACCACACTATGGATACATATATGACCTAATTGTCTAAGCTATGGTGGCTCAATTGGGACACTTTATTTCTTTGTTTGTCGCCGCCTTAAAACGTTAAGTAACACATCCGATAGTATAGTATCCGATAATTTATGCATCTCAATCGCAAACTATTACGATGGGTTATATACCAAAACAGAATATAAGCTCTGTTCTTATGCCTCGGTGAAACATAGATTTTAATGTCCATAACGAACCAGCATACTAAACTGACAATTACATTTATATGAATTTCTATCCTTATATTTCTGACAATGTGATTAGTAGACACACTATTACTAGTATGTTAGATAAATAATTCGAAATGCGACACAGGAGTTGGGGACCGTACACCGCTGGTTATGTGCATTTTGTGTGCCATGTTGAAGGCTGTGACCCCCGCTGTACCCGTGCCGTAGTTTTCTATGGTTGTATTGTTACCGTTATGTTAGTCATGCTCATTGCCCCCTTAGGATTTATTACTCTATTTTATGACCGCAGCACATTATCAACATCGAACTATAACTAATAATTTGCCATCAGAAAATCGTCGATGATAAAATGGAATTATTACCATCAATATGCATATTCATAATTATCCAAATAGAGTAATATGCGCGGTGAGACATTCTACAGCCGCCACACTGCACACACTACAGAGCCGTGAGTATAAACAACACAACATAGAGTAATACACCCTAAGGGGGCAATGAGCAGGACCAACACAACAGTATCAATACAACCATAGAAAACTATGGCACATGTACAGCAGTGGTTACAGAGCCTTCAGCATGGCAAAATAATGCACTCCATAATACACATGGCTCCATGGGTGTCAAGTGGTCAAATATGTACCAAAACTGTATGTATGTTGGACTAAGCTGCACTGTTTTGACATACCCCTTTACATCCTAGACATAGTGCAGTACATGGCAAACCTGCCTTAACACACTTGCACTGACCAGTGCACCCTTTCACGCAGCCACATCTTACGAGACCCCTGCACGACACACTAGCAACTGGGAGGGAGGACCATAGTGGCTGCCATTATCCAGACTCGCTAGTCCATCCCCACGAATCTGGTGAGACATCCAGCAGTTGTACGTCTTGAGCATGACCCCAGATATGACCCCCTTGTAGTGTTGCCCGTTTGATGTGCTGTTCAAGAGCAGATAGAGTTGGGGGAATGTTCTGAAGTGTACGGCCTTTTGCAGTGAATAGGTGCTTTCGAACTTCATTGACACTGTTTGATTAACTTGTGCGGTCATAAAGTAAGACGGTGAAGCGTTCTATGAGCTGCATGGTCTCGTCACTGATTTCAGTAGGTCCTTCAACCAGCAAACGGAAAGCTTCAGTACCTCAGGGAAAGTACACCAGGTGCTCCAAGCTGTCTTTTTTCCAATGAAATGGAACGCTGATACTGTATCACAACCAGTATATGCATGGAAAAATGGCAGGGAAAAAGACTTCTGAGTGCCGATGGCCGCCAAAATATTGTGTAGAGAGAGGTAACGATGATCTTTCCCAGTACCATAAGACACCCACAACTGACAAAGATTTAGGCGTGGCACTGCTGCCACGCCTAAGACCACTACATCAGAATCAACCTAGTCCGAAGCATGAATGTCTTGAATCCTTCAGCAACTGCATCAGCCAGGTGCACCATCAGCCTCAAATCTGCTTCCTCGTGGTTGCATTGGCAGATACTATGTGTATTCTCGCGGTCTGGGACACAGACCACGCTGTCTCCAAAGCTCATGATCAACTGCTTATTGGGAAGAGACAGTGACAATGATTCCTCAGCAAGAAGCCTGAAAAGTTCAGACTTGTTGTCGGGATCGTTCAGAAAGAGAGGCCAGCTTTTCGGCAACGGTTGTATTAAGGGACACTTTGATGCGCACACCCTTCCCACGAGATTTTCGTGCACCTTCCTTTAAGCTGTCTTCTTTATACACATCAAATACAATATCCACACGGAGGTATTTATCAAGTTGACGCCGGATGTGAGGTAGGAATGTACTGTGTATGTAGTCGGCGAATGTTTTGCCTTTAGTCGGTGGCAGGTAATGGACAACTGCTGCCCCATCCATCAAAAGCACATCTGCTTTAGGAGTAGCTGCTATAGGAGTGGTGCTAG
>CM055270.1:48737097-48802719 GCA_029237695.1 Conchocele bisecta | reverse complement strand
ATCACCGCTCATCACGAAAATGGTGGCAGTACCTCTTCTGGTTTGCGTTCGACGTAGCCATCACAAATGGGTTCATCATAATGAAGGAATCGGTCAACCACCAACGCCAAACAAAGACGGGCGAAACAAGAAACTCGTCATGGTTGAATACAAGATGGCCCTGGCCAAACAACTAATTGGGGACTATGTCGAAAATGAAAGGGCCGTTCTTGCGACGATAAACATTGGTCATTTCCCGAAGAAATCCGAGAAGCGCGGTCGCTGCAGACAATGCAGCAAACAAAAACATCGACGGGAAATTATGAACAGTGTTCACAGTGCAACGTTCATCTGTGTATTGGTTGTTTTGAGCTGTGGCACCGGGATCTTGTGAAAAACAAATGATTGTTCCAGCCATGTATACAGTATGTACATACAATGGCGATCAGTGCAGATCCTGATCAGACTCTGCGGATGCAAAACTGTACTGTTATGATCCACCAAGAGAAAACAGGTTTATTGGATATGCGACCAGTGTGGCCCTTGATCAGTCATCGCAGTAAGATCCAGACTGGTTGATCAGGAGCTGCACGTGTCAAAATTCAATAACCCATTTTTCTTGTGGTAGGTCGTACGGTAGGTATGTACTTTATTCCATCAACGGACATGTACATAAAGCATACTACAATGTAGTATTTTATCAAAAAATCTGTGTGAATAAGTGTGTGAAAAATTTCCAAACTGGATTATAGTGTGCAGTGAAATGGATTAGTACGGTAAACATGGTAAACACTAGTTTGGACGCGGTGAGTGATGATGTTGTCTTGCCCCACTTCCTGCATGCCTAACAATTACATTCCTGTACCCTACACTATACTGGTCACAAATAGTAAGTCACTTTTTGCTTGTACAGCTTGTGTATCATGATACAAAACCTGGCTTATGACCTTTCCGACCATTGAAAACCCAGATCAACCTGAGCATCCGCATAGTCTGATCAGGGACTTCATTGTTCACCATTCGGTCAACGAATCATCTAGGTTAGATATTCTCAGCTCTACGGATGTATTTTACTATTTCATTTGTCTTTTATATATCGAATACACAGGGGTGTATAATTTCACTCAACCGCTCGCCATGGCGACTTTGTCATCGTTTCGGTCGAGTAGCTTTGTGTAGACGGTCGTCCGACGGGTCTGATTTTCAGACCAGTCCAATTATAACAAGAAACGAGGCAAAGCCACGAAGGCCAGGTTTTTACCAAGTATGGACACTTGCATAACATACTTATACCCACTTTTTGTAGACTAGATGACCGTGGCCTGCATGTCGCGCCTTGGGGCGAGGCATGGACACTAAAAAAATAGATATAGTAGATGGAAAAACTTTAACGAAAAAACTTTAACCGGACACACGGACGTACGGACGTACGGACGGACGGACGTATGCCAAAATGCCGACGATATCGCGCTTTCCGCAAGCGGGTGCGACAATGATGATAAACACCCATGTGAAGTATGAAGGTAATGGGTGAAGCAGTTGCAGAGATATAGTACACGAAAAAACTTTAACAAATAAATTCCAAAGTAATTTGACCTTGACATTGCGCACAGGGGCCGCACGGTTGGGGGTTAGAATGAAAATATGGACAATGATAAACACCCATGTGAAGTTTCAAGGTAATGGGCGAAGCAGTTGCAGAGATATAGTACAAAAAAAAAGTTTTAACCAAAACATTTAACCAGACATACATGTACGTTAAAAAGTTAACGTTGAAAATGGCTAAGTCAATTACGTAGAAATAATAGGTGAAGGTAAAAAAATTGTCACATGTTGGATAGTTGTATGTGGTAGGCACCCCTTGGTTAGTTATGAACTGTGAAAGTTTGGTGGTCCTAGGTGGTACAGTACCAAAGAAATGGACTTAAACACGAAAACTTAACATTGTAAACGCGAAAACTTAACATTGAAAATAATGGCTAAGTCGACTGCGCGGAAAAAATGGGTCAAGTTAAAAAAAAAGTAACATGTTGGATAGTGATATGTGGTGGGCACCCCTTGATTATGAAGCTGTGAAAGTTTGGTGGTCCTAGGTGGTACAGTACCAAAGAAATGGACTTAAACACGAAAACTTAACATTGCAAACACGAAAACTTAACATTGATTGTGGACGCCGCCGCCGCCGCCGCCGCCGCCGCCCGGCTTTCGCCAATCCAATAGCCTGGATTTTTTTTCCAAAAAACCTGGCTAAAAATGGTATGTTTTTCTTTGACAAATATGAACAATACTTGCAAACAGTGCAGATCCTGATGAAACGGCTCGCGGATTTACACTGTTTGTAAATATTGCTATAAATAACATACATGTACAGTAGCATATATAGGCTACTAAAGGCGAACACAGTGAATATCTGTATAAAATATAAGGGCGAGTGGCAAACCAGTAAGGGCGAGTAAGATTTTGCATCTACTAGACCTTAAGGGCAAGTGATATTTCAAATAATTTTACACCCCTGATACAGAAATATACAAGAAACGAGGCAAAGCCACGAAGGCCAGGTTTTTTCCAAGCATAGACACTTGGATAACATAATTATACCCACTTTTTGTAGACTAGATGGCCGTGGCCTGCATGTCGCGCCTTGGGGCGAGGCATGGACACTAAAAAAATAGATATAGTAGATGGAAAAACTTTAACCAAAAAACTTTAACCGGACACGGAACGAACGACGGACGTATGCCAAAATGCGACGATATCGCGCTTTCCGCAAGCAGGTGTGACAATGATGATAAACACCCATGTGAAGTATCAAGGTATTGGGTGAAGCAGTTGCAGAGATATAGTACACGAAAAAACTTTAACAAAAACAAAAAATTTAAAGTAATTTGAACTTGACATAGGGCACAGGATCGCGCTTTCCGCAAGCAGCAGGTGCGACAATGATGATAAACACCCATGTGAAGTATGAAGGTATTGGGTGAAGCAGTTGCAGAGATATAGTACACGAAAAAACATTAACAAAAAAATTCAAAGGAATTTGACCTTCCTTGACATTATTGGGCACAGGATCGCGCTTTCCGCAAGCAGGTGCAACAATGATGATAAACACCCATGTGAAGTATGAAGGTATTGGGTGAAGCAGTTGCAGAGATATACACGAAAAAAACTTTAACAAAAAAATTCAAAGTAATTTGACCTTCACATTGGGCACAGGATCGCGCTTTCCGCAAGCAGGTGCGACAATGATGATAAACACCCATGTGAAGTATCAAGGTATTGGGTGAAGCAGTTGCAGAGATATAGTACACAAAAAAAAACTTTAACAAAAAAATTCTTAAAGTAATTTGACCTTGACATTGGGCACAGGATCGCGCTTTCCGCAAGCAGGTGCGACAATGATGATAAACACCATGTGAAGTATCAAGGTATTGGGTGAAGCAGTTGCAGAGATATAGTACACGAAAAAACTTTAACAAAAAAATTCAAAGTAATTTGACCTTCACAATTGGGCACAGGATCGCGCTTTCCGCAAGCAGGTGCGACAATGATGATAACACCCATGTGAAGTATCAAGGTATTGGGTGTGAAGCAGTTGCAGAGTATAGTACACGAAAAAACTTTAACAAAAAAATTCAAAGTAATTTGACCTTGACATTGGGCACAGGATCGCGCTTTCCGCAAGCAGGTGGGACAATGATGATAAACACCCATGTGAAGTATCAAGGTATTGGGTGAAGCAGTTGCAGAGATATAGTACACGAAAAAAACTTTAACAACAAAAAAATTCAAAGTAATTTGACCTTGACATTGGGCACAGGATCGCGCTTTCCGCAAGCAGGTGCGACAATGATGATAAACACCCATGTGAAGTATCAAGGTATTGGGTGAAGCAGTTGCAGAGATATAGTACACGAAAAAACTTTAACAAAAAAATTCAAAGTAATTTGACCTTGACATTGGGCACAGGGCCGCAAGGTTGGGGGTTAGAATGAAAATTATGGATGATGATAAACACCCATGTGAAGTTTCAAGGTAATGGGCGAAGCAGTTGCAGAGATATAGTAAATAACAAAAAAGTTTTAACCAAAAAACTTTAACCAGACGTACGTTATAAAAAGTTAACGTTGAAAATGGCTAAGTCAATTACGTAGAAATAATAGGTGAAGGTAAAAAAATGGTCACATGTTGGATAGTTGTATGTGGTAGGCACCCCTTGGTTATGAAGCTGTGAAAGTTTGGTGGTCCTAGGTGGTACAGTACCAAAGAAATGGACTTAAACACGAAAACTTAACATTGTAAACGCGAAAACTTAACATTGAAAATGGCTAAGTCGACTGCGCGGAAAAATTGGGTGAAGTTCAAAAAAAAGAGTAACATGTTGGATAGTGATATGTGGTGGGCACCCCTTGATTATGAAGCTGTGAAAGTTTTGGTGGTCCTAGGTGGTACAGTAACAAAGATATGGACTCAAACA
Organism: Conchocele bisecta; assembly: GCA_029237695.1. Lineage (NCBI taxonomy): Eukaryota > Metazoa > Mollusca > Bivalvia > Lucinida > Thyasiridae > Conchocele > Conchocele bisecta. Next base: position 48,798,266 of record CM055270.1, on the reverse strand, counting down.
CGAAAACTTAACATCGATTGTGGACGCCGCCCGCCGCACCGCCCACCGCCGCTCCGCCCGGCTTTCGCCAATCCAATAGCCTGGATTTTTTTTCAAAAAACCTGGCTAAAAAGACAGATGAAGTAGTAAAAGCCATCCGTTGAGATCAGATACAGAAATATACAAGACAGGTGAAATAGTAAAAGACATCCGTAGAGCTGAGATTATCTAAGCACATATCTGTACATCATTGACAGCCACATCATTGAACATGCTGATCACTACCCGCATTGTTTAGGAATTAATAAGCACGGTTTTGTCAGATCGTGCCCAATAGTTCTTCCTATTTATCTAAAAAATATACAAGCTACCAGTTCTTTATAATCATTTCACTCAGATGATTCTACAGAACCTAAAAACATTGTATAGTTTTATTGAGAAATAGAAAAAATATATACGGTATATCTCACATTTCTACAAATATTAACAATTTATTTATGGAAAAACTTATACCATTTTGTAGCAAAAAATTTATGCTGAATAGTTGTATGAAATTTCATCTTTATTGTTCATTATTCATAGAAGTTATCAGCTATTGATTTAATACACACCTAGCTGTCTTTCTGACTTGGATCATGTTATGAAATTTGTCCCAGGGAGACAGGGCTGATAAGCCCACTGCTGCTGCTAGGAGTTAGCCTAGCAGATACCTGTAGGGTGGAACTGGCTAGCAGGGGCTCCCTAGCCTGGAATGAGTTAATGAACAGCCATAACAGTAAATTGATCAATGCTTGTTTTAGCCTTTAGGTACTTTACTCATCAAAATGTTTACAGAATAATATTATCATGTTACAATGATTTTGTTTCTATTCATTTCATCGTTCATGGATGATGGAAAAAAAACAAAAACAAGATGGCGGCTTTGCAAATTAATCCTATTTAGAATGGTGATCAGCTGAATCAATCATGTGTCCAGAATTAACCAGTACAATATGTATACTTCAGGCGGGTTTAACAGATGAATGTTCTGTTGATACTTTATATTTTGTCACCGACAATGTGAAATTACAGCTTCTTGTCAATGAAATATACTGTGAAAATTCACGAGACTCATCCATTTTCATTCGGAGCAGGTTCCGCAACGATTGCGAGCTGTCCAGAATAATAATCAACACGACAAACAACTATTTTATTTGTTTATTTCCTTACCTGACTGGAATCACCGGGAGCAGACGCACGGAATGGGGAAGAGAGCCAATAATAACTTGAGGGTCGTAATGGAAATGGCTTTGGCATCCAGAAAATGTCACAAATTTAATTTTAACAATTTTATTTTCCGGCGATGACGTTTTTATTTGGGAAATTTAACCCGCACATACACTGTCAACAGTCGCATTTTTTTTTACCAGTCTGATCAATCAGGCACTGGCCAACACTGTGGTTTGAACATTTCTTTGTAACCGCGTATGAATTGTGATTAGGTCGTATTGACAGTATATCAAATATGTTTCACGGCAACGTGTTTCACGGCACATAGGCATGGGTTTGCACCATCACAGTACATTTGCCTCTGGATGATGATTGAGAAAATATGCAACTTTCAGTCTCTAGTTTTGCAAGTGATCAGTTTTTGTGGATAACATATTTCAGTACTTTCAGTACTTTGATAAAATGTTTGTGAGTAATTAAAGTGCCAGCTTTGGAAATAAATGCATATTCAGCTAAAATAAGCGTGTAAAATACACAAATATGCACCTTATCTGGAGCTCTGGATGACACTGAAGTCTTACCTGTCGACTACCTTGTTCAGGAACCTTGAACAAGGTAATAGCGTAAATAGTATCTATGTTCTGCTCGTTGATACCGTCACACCGAAATGATGTCTTTGGTGGTGACTGACTTCCAAGGACCACTTTTTCTGGAGACACCGTCAAACTGATACCTGAAACTGCAAAACATTAGAGCAATTAAGTCAGCAAGGGTTCACAGATGCCCCCGGCTGCCGCCTGGTCCGACCACCAAATATTTGGCAGTGACCTTGGGCATGCAGCCATATAGATGGAGAAGTTTGCACAGAATGATGCTCGATGATGTTAGTATGACACAAGCTAAATATGAAAGAATTCTATGAAAGGAAACAAACAAAATGGTAAGTTTATGTTATGCACTAAAAGGCGAAAACTACATGTATATACCCCTCGATATACTTTGCAAGCTAGGGGTATAAAAACAACCATATTGGTTGGTAAGCGAGGAATTACAGACAAACCCTCACATGGGCCCCGACATGAATTGTGTATGTCCTTGTCATACGCATAAACTTAACAATGAGAAAACTGGATGTTATTGCAGACGTCGTCGATGACATAGTAGAGTAAAAACGAGCGTTTCATGGGTGACATCAATCGCGAGCGCATGTGCGGGAAATACAAATCATGGTGACTTAGGCAAACGATTGTGTCACGCTGCAGAAATTACCAAATTTGACACAGTTATGCCGTAGGTGAATAAAAGAAATTCCGGAAGGGGCTACCAGATTTTAAAGGTCAAGGTCAGACCTGGTCAACGATCAAACAATTGCATCATTTATTTATTAATTATATCTACACTAACATAATATTTTTGAATATTGTAATGTACTAGAATCTATAATGAAATGAATAAGTAATGTTTAATTTACATTCTAAAGTGAAGATCAGGCCAAGGTCAAAGTGTAACTAGAGATTATGTTTGTAAAACATGGGTGTACCCCATGGCATACTGGACCATAAACAAGAGGGCCATGATGGCCCTAATTCGCTCACCTGACTCCATGAACACTAGAAAAGAATGTGACATTGAGTTCAAATGTACGTGTTTTAAAAACATTGTGCTATTTTTAGATGGCGGTGATCTTGGATTAAGTGATGACTCTCATTTTACCAAATCTGAAAATGCTTCACCCGAGGATCATAACTTATAAAGTTTGGACGGCATCGGCCATGTGGTTCCTGAGAAAAAGACGTTCAAAATCTGAATTGATACCTTCTATTTGATATATAGAGGATATTTGTTTTCTTCAGTGTAAGATCGATTTTATTTCATCGAGTGGACGAAAAATGTCGGATTTTCAATTTGTTTTCTTCAGTGTAAGATCAAATTTTATTTCATCGAGTGGACGAAAAATGTCGGATTTTCACGTGAAAATCCGACATTTTTCGTCCACTCGATGAAATAAAATCGATCTTACACTGAAGAAAACAAATATTCTATTTCTTTTATGACTATATAACGCCCCTTTTACCGATTTTTGCATTACTTAATTATTTTATGTTCCCGCTAGATACCTCCAGTTTCAGTCGTAACCCGTGGGGTGCCTCAAATTCCAATTTCTCTTTGACACGCCGCATTACAAAGTAGTTACATTTTTGTGGAGGAGATTTATGACTAACAGAACTATCCCGTGTCTATAGAAGATACTAATTCATATTAATATGAACAAGAAATGCGTCCCGCAGGATGCCACCTGCAGCATATTTGAGAAACTGTGACGAAGTTGTTAACCGCAAAGTGTGACGGACGGATGGACAGACGGACAGACGGACGGTCCAAACACTATATGCCACCCGTTTCTTCGAAACCCGGTGGCATAACAACTGAATACGCTTTAACATAAATTAACAATTTGATGTGTATACTTTATGGATTTTCTACGCAAAAAAAACACCATGGCAACAGCAAAGTGCGGAATAATAAGTTACATGAATATATAATCATGAATATATAATGAGGCGAGAAAACGGAAAGTGCCGCCATCTTGTATTATGTTCATTCCAACTAACGAGAATAGTGTCACAACAAGTTGTTTAACAGTGTTTTCAACAGAATTTGATGCCTGCACACATTCCCTATTCACTGTCGCTGTAGTGCATTAGTCTTTGACAAGGATCACAGGCAAAGAATGAAGTGGATAATCATATTGTGTTACGAAAACTGATGTCGCCATAATTGTTAGAAACAAGCTGTGTACTCATCATGCTCATAACTAACATGTATTAACTTCAATATTGGAAATCCAATATCACAGTTGTTTAATGGATCCAGTTGGTTATTGGTTAATTTTTTCATAATTATTTGGAAATCATTACCTTATTTGATTTAAACGACAACAATAAGTCTCAATCATTTCTAGAAGTTTAGTTTATGTGTTTATGAAATCTCTTACTGTTGTTTTGATTATAATTTACATAAGAAATTACTTTTTAAATCAAAATAACTGATCCTTTGTTTTGAATTCAGCGGTTGTTGTTGTTGTTGTTGTTGTTGTATGTCTATAATTCAGGCGCTTATTTTTGGCCTCCATCTCTCTACAGACACAACCCATATGTACATGCACACTCGTCCATTTGTCTGTCAGCCTGTCTGTCAGTCTTTTGGCCAGTCTGTGTGTATTGTATGTTAATTATGCTTGTTGTTTATGTGTAAGTGTATTAAAATTGTGTCTGCAATGTGCTGGAAACAAAAAATTGTCCTCTGCTTATTTGGAATTTTATTCTTGTTTCTTCTTAAAATCATGTTTTGGCAGCACATTAAAATTGTCTAAAACTGAGCAGATTCTACTGTGCTGCTGTTGAAACATGATTTTATATTTAGAAAAATGAAAACAAAAATCAGCAGATGACAACAATCTAATTGGCGAGTTCTATCATATGTAATGTTTGAGAATTATAGTAGTTGCACAAAACTATTTGTAAATTACCCCAAACCAACAAAATCCACCCAAATATCAATATGACACCAAAATAATGACCATCTGTGCAAACACCTGTGGTTTACAGAACTTATATTGAATATTAAAATGTGTTCTGTAAATAATATATTATCCAGGAAAAAAACTGTGATATGGAAGGTTATTTGAGAGTTCAAATACTGTTAGCTGTGGAATCAGTTCATCTGTGCAAGTGTTTCATAAGGGGATGTGACTGGAGAAGTGGGGCTTATGGGTTTTCTGACCAGTGTATATCCAGATCAGAGTCTCATCAGAATCTGCACTGTTCGCTATTCCATCAATGAAACACCCGTCATGCTTCTAACAAGCAATGTACATTGTTATCAGACTACAGGAGTGTGCTATTGGATGAGGAGCTACACTAGCCAGAAGTGCCAGAAGCCTCATTTCTCCAGTCACAGCCACATAATAATGAGAAATCATCAAAATGCTTTGATTACAAATACAATCTACACTTGTTTACTCACAATTCAAGGGACTGAGGAAATAGTATGACTTAGCGAAAATTTGAGTTTACGAGAGTTATACTATACATGCGTATAGGAAAACATGTAATTGTGACCAATAATTTGAATTCGAGTTATCAGTATTTTGATTACGATTATGTTTCCCAATTATACTAGAGTGGCCGTTAAATCTTGATACTGTATACAATGTAGTACATTATGAGCAAGTTTGTCGTGCTAATTTCCATTTTCCACCATCATAATATCTTACATACATGTACATCGCATTACATACTGGTACATATGTGCAATTGCTGGCTGCAGCGTATGCCAAACGCAATCTATGTTGTATGATAACACAATGTCACAATTCTGTGTTGCCATGGATACTTGTTTGTGTATGATCTTTGTCATTTGTTGTTGTCATAACCACATTTTTCGCAGCATTCTCGACGATGTGTGTGTTTGTACGACCGTCTTTTTACGTTTACGTTAAAAGTTTGTAATAGTTACTCCATCATGTAATATTTTCATTATTGCTTGAAGAATTGCTTCAATATTTGGGTACATGCTCCACCTGAATGTGTGCAACACACTCCCACCCCATTGACATGACCTTGACCTTCGGAATGTCGCTGTAACACTCTATAATACATGCTATTTTTTTACATCAAAACGTTTCTCCCATCATATTATATCTTCAGCTAGTTTACATGATTAGGCTAATGGTCAAAAGAGACCAAGTAAAATAATAAAGCATTGTAGTACTTGTGAAAATGAACAAATATAACCATTTACCATCAGTGGACCATAGAAAAATGACCAAAGTCCAACACTGTACTATTAATGCACAAGGTACCCGTCATAATGCACAAAGTCCATCAATGTACTATCGGCGTACCAGTAAAGAAGTCCATTAGGTATTACTTTTCTTGGACAAGGCTGCGAATGGGGGGATCCATGACCGTGTCTTACAGACACAATTTCCTAGTTTTTATTTTACTATCAAGTGCGACTTAATATGCCTAATTAAGGGTGCAACATGTATGTAAGATGCGTCCATCTATTAGTATTATTGAAAATGAGCACACAGGTACATGTACATGTACAATGTATACGCAAACATACATGCACTGTCCGTGAACAAGCAAGTTTAATGCTATACTAATGCTAAATACACATACATATATATATATGTGTGCGTACATGTGTATTGTGATCATGGTCAATAATTTCCAGAGCACAGACTGACAAGTGTAATGATATATTAATACAATACTGTATCAGACCTCTGTTAAGTGTAATGATATATTAATACAATACTGTATCGGACCTCAGTTATAAGTATTAAGTGTAATGATATATTAATACAATACTGTATCAGACCTCAGTAAAAGTGTTAAGTGTAATGATATATTAATACAATACTGTATCAGACTGCAGTCAAGTGTAATGATATATTAATACAATACTGTACTTCTAACAAGATACTATGGATGTACTAAACTAATATCCAGAGCTTAACAATATACCATTAAGATACTAATGATATACTAATGAGATACTTTACCAGTTTGCTAGAAAGTATCTTATTAGTATCTTGTTTTTTGCTATACTATCAAGATACTGTATCAATATACTAAATAGTATATTGTTAATATCTTATTGATAAATTGTTAGTATCTTGTTTGATATTATTTTTGTCTGGGTTATTATCGCCTTGGGGAAGAAGTTTACACATGGCTGCTGTGTGTTTGCGATTACGGGTAATTATGTTATACACGAATGGCAAATATGGTGGAATTATATACAACAAATTTCTTCGTAAGTAGGTTCAATAAGTTTATTACATGCATCTTGAATTTTTATTAAGCATATTAATGAGTAAATAACAATAAATATAACATACTTTTAGACAATATAAAGTCTAATTTATGCCAGAAAGCTGACGTTTGGCGATCTTTTTCTCTTCGAGAGAGCCTAACGTACAGCACTCGTTCAGCATTGTGGATGTGAACTCTTTTGTTGCGCGCTATAGACGTGAACAATTTTTTCCCTGATTTCCCCCCCCCCCCCAAAAATATAGATGCGCGTTGTACACCAGTGCGCGCAATACACAGCTAAATACGGTATGTAAATTTATGTCATAAGTACTTGAATATGTTATTTTCATAATATTAACACTCATTTCAGTTCAAAACTATATAAAATCTTTCACAATTAACTGCTAAAGTGCGAATCGGACCTGATTCGCTATTCTGCAGAGAAGGCCTATGAGTGAAATCATAACTGTGGCTACGGACGGTACGGGAGTAGATTGCAAGTTACGGTTCGCAACTAGTCAAATTGAAGATGTTTGTTTACTTATTGCTGTTTTTTTTTTTTTTAATACAATATGTTTTATTCAGTGAATTAGGCCATAGGCCCATAATACATAACAAGTATAATACAATTTTAAACAAGCGCCAAATCTACTACATGTATCGTTATGTAGTATAGAGATTTAGGATAAATGACAGAATTCTGAAAAATATTTCAGTGTCGCTCTGGTGGATTACACAGAAAATGTCAACGTTGTCGTACAGGTTGCAAATGTCCGTTCTTGGGGCGACTGTTCTTTTGAATTTAAAGTAGAACAGTTGTGTCGCAAGCATAGATACAAGCACCTGATTCAGCACGGAGAATTTCAAGATCAAGAATGAGATTAACAATTATAATGGAATTCCATGGATTACACAGAAAATGTCAACATTGTTGTACAGGTTGCAAATGTCTGTTCTTGGGGCGAGTGTTCTTTTGAATATAAAGTACAACAGTTATGTTACAAACATAGATACAAGCACCTGATTCATCACAGAGAATTTCAAGATCAAGAATGAAGATTGCTGGATATTTTAAGGTATTCAATTCATCATGTTTTATTTGTTATTTTGATTACCATTACTCTACTACTACATGCTAAATGTTGGGGGCAATGGTGTTATTTGAGGGTCCTCATGTTTAATTCGTATCTATTTGCGAAAGCAAATTGTCCAGTTCCGCGATTTCCTCCTTCGGTAGCAGATAACAAATGTTGCTCGGTGCGCGCATCCAACAAGGGAGCTAATCGCAGGTGTGCAAGGGACATAATCATGCAACTACTAAAATTCCCCAGTTGGGCGGAGCCTAATTTAGTTTAAACATAGTTTATTGCATATAAGTACAATGGGTGGAGCCTAAGAAAGTAGTTCGGCAAAGCAGTGAGTTTTGAAATCGATATTTCACGAGCGCATCTGGTATTTCACGGGTGTAAGATGGATTTCGATTTCACTGGTAAAACAGGGTAATTCATGGATAGTCATAAATGTACCAGAGTGATCGCCTCGTTGATACCTTCTATTTGATATATAACATGACCATATTCGGTCAAAAATAAAATTTGACCCCACGGGCCACCCCAATTTTTGACCCCGGGGTCACCATTTTAACAATTTGAAAGAGCATTGTACATCGATCATTCCTACCAAGTTTCGTCGAAATCCGGCTAGCAGTTCATGAGAAGATTTTTTAAGAATTTATGCTATTTTTACACGGCGGCCATCTTGGATTAGCGATGACCTCCATTTTAACAAATCTCAAAAGGCTTCACCCATGGACCATAACTTTCAAGTTTGTCTACCATGGGCCAAGCGGTTCATGTGAAGAAGAATTTTGAAATCTCTAATAAAAGAACGACCTTTTGACCTTTCGGCAGCCATCTTGGATGACATAACCATCCAATTTCGACAAAAAATGCTCCAGAGTGATCGCCTTGTTGATACCTTCGATTTGATATATAACATGACCATATTCGGTCAAAAATAAAATTTGACCACACGGGCCACGCCCATTTTTGACCCCGGGGTCACCATTTTAACAACTTTGAAAGAGCATTGTACATCGATCATTCCTACCAAGTTTTGTCGAAATCCGGTTGGCGGTTCTTGAGAAGAATTTTTTTTGAAGAATTTGTGCTTTTTTTTATACGGCGGCTATCTTGGATTACGTAATGACGCCATTTTAATAATTTTGTAATCCCCCTACCTAAGGACCATGACCATGGAGTTTGGTGACTAGGCCCAATGATTATCGAGGAGAAGACATTTGAAAATGTTCACGGACGGACGGACGACGGACACATTGCGGTAACAATAGCTCACATGAGCTTCGCTCAGGTTAGCTAAAAATATCAAGGTCATGTTAATGTAAAATATTGAAGCAATCCGTTAAGTAATATTAAAGTTACATGTATATCATGATGAAGAAACCTGTATAAACTTTTTGACGCAAACAAGAGTGCCGAAGGTCACAATATACGCCCATCAACAAGGTGAGATAACTCATCTTGACTTGATAAACATGTAATCCAAATTTGGTTACGATCCGTCAAGTAGAACTCAAGACTTATTGCGTGACAAGGATACGGAGTCCGAATCAATATGCTTCTTTGTCTTTCCATGATAAACATGTATACCAAATTTGCTTTCGATCGGTCAAGTAGAACTTGAGTTATGGCGTGGACAAGGATACAGAGTGTGAAAATTAACAAGAGCTGTAGGAGAACAGCATAGCTCGACTACGAGGGTTTTCGATGTACACATAGCTTGACAAAGAAGGTGGCCGCGGCCCGCATAAAAACCTTAACCAAGGTTAACTAAAAATCTTAACCAAGGGAAATTAACTAAGTAATTCAAGGTCAAATATAGATCAGGGGTTATTGATGTACATCCCTATGAGAAAAGGTTGTCCAAGCATGGTGTCTGTATGCATAATAGTATTCCATCTACAAGCTTGACTAAAAACCTTAACCAAGGTTGACTAAAAACCATAACCAAGGGGAATTAACTAAGTAATTCAAGGTTAAATGTAGGTGAAGGTCAAATATAGGTCAGGGGTTGTTGATGTACATCACTACGAGATGAAGTTGTCCAAGTATGGTGGGTGTAGGGCCAGGAGTATTCCATATACAAGCTTGACTAAAAACCCAGAGGTCTCCGTAAAATTGAGAGTAGTCAGCTTTTTTGAAAAAGTAGCCAGCTATATTGACTTCCACGCAGCTGCGTGGCTTAGTCGCCGTAGGCGATGAAGGGTAGGGTACGTGAGGGGTACCCCCTTCCGTTAGGGGGGTTTGGGGGCCTCCCCCGTGAAAATTTTGAAATTTATATTCAATTTGGTGACATCTGGTGAGTTTTATGGTGCATATATTTGTAGTTGTTTAAGACAATTTCTGCATATATTGTTGCAAAAATGTTAAAATGTGTTGATAGCAGGACAAATCTGAAGTTGTTATGCTCCCCAAATTTTTTTTTGGGGGAGCATATTGTTGCCGCTTTGTCCGTCCGTCTGGCGTCCGAGTCGGCGTCACACTTCGGTTAAGGTTTTTAGTCAAGTCCATATCTTCAATACTATTAGGCCTAGAGCCACCAAACTTGCACACATTGATCGCCTTGCAGTGTACATCAATAACCACTGTCAAATCTGTGACCCTCATGTGACCTTGACCCACTTTTCCTCTTAAATTACTGTTATTTCCCTTCCAGCAACATGGGGTGGGAGGTACGAATGGAAAAAAACCGAAGTCGACACGCAAGAAAATTTTGACCAGAGAAGGTGGGATAAAATGTGTTTTCGTTATTTCCAGCAACATGGGGTCTGGGTAAGGTGGGGGAGAAGAGTACGAGTGAAAATAAATTAACAGCAAGAGCATAGCAATAACCCAATTCAACTCCCAGGTAACTAAAGAGCCAAAGATAACAAGAGTTGTCAGAAGACAACGAAGCTCGCCTGTTGGCAGCCTTCATTCAAACTTGGCACAGTTGTATAAAAAACATGAATATTATATAACTTGACCTTGGGATAAGGGGTGTGCGGTGGACCTTGACATTGAGGTCAGTGGTGGAAGGTGGGTCGTGGACTTGATATAGCATGATATAGCATATTAAGATGAAGGCATGTATGAAATATCAATGCGCTCCCTGAAAAGAGAAGGAAAACAAAATTTAACCCAGTGATAGGTTTATGAACACACTAAGTTGGTAATTTTCTACAGCATGATACATGTAGCTATTCACATGAGGAATGCATGTATAAATGTGCTAAGTTTGTGACCTTGGCCTTGGCGAAAGGGGTGGGGGGGTGGGTCATGGATTTGCTGTAGCACAATAGAGTATCATCAGATGAATGCATGTATGAAATATGAAGGTGTTCCCTGTAAAGAAACAGAAGTTATAAAAAGACATTTACTCCAACGTTAAGTTTATGATGTTGATCTTGGGGAATGGGGTGGGGTGGGTCATGGATTTGCTGTAGCACAATAGAGGATCATCAGATGAATGCATGTATGAAATATCAAAGCGTTCAAAGTGTAAAGAAAGAGACGTTACACAACATTTACCCCAATGTAAAGTTTATGAACATGCTAAGTTTGTGACCTTGACCTTGGGGTAAGGGTTGGGTGGTGGGTTGCGGATTTGCTACAGCATGATAGAGGGTCATCTGAGGAATGTATGTATGAAATATCAAGGCGTTCCATCAAAGGAAACAGTTGCTATCAGACATTTACCCCAATGTTAAGTTTATGAATGTGTCTAAGTTTGTGACCTTGACCTTGGGGAAAGGGTGGGGGTGGTTGGTTATGGATTTGCTATAGCACCATAGAGTATCATCAGATTGAATTTGCATTGTATTGAAATATCAAGGTGTTTCAAAGTTGGTAAAGAAACCACAGAAGTTAACACAACATTTTCTCCCCAATCCATTAAGTTTATGAAAACATGCTGATTTGTTTGTGAACTTGACTTTGGGTGTAAGGGGTTGGGTGGTGGGTCAATATTTTTCTAACAGGCATGTATAAGGGTCATCTGTGAGGGAAAAGTATGAAACAGTTCATGTAACCCCAAACTATTTTAAGTTTTATGAATTGTACTAAAGTTTGTGACCTTGACCTTAGGGTAAGGTAATGGGCGGTTGGGTCATGGCTTTGCTTTCGTCATGGATAAGAGTAATCATCAGATGAATGCATTATTTGAAATTTATCAAGGTCGTTTCCATGAAAGGAAAAAGTTGTTAATTTAAAATACATTTACCCCCAACATTTAAGTTTATGAATGTGCTAAGATTGTGACCTTCCCCCCCTGGGAAAGGGGCGTGGGACGGTGGGTCATGAATTTGCTTATAGCAACGATAGAGTTTATCATCAGATGAATGCAATGATATGGCAAAATTATTGAAGGCGTTCCCTGTTAAATAAAGGTAAGTTAACACAACATTTACCCCAACCAACGTTTAAAGTTTAATTGAAACATTGCTAATTTGTTTGTGACCTTGACCTTGGGGTAACGATTGGGTGGGCGTTGGGTTCATGGATTTGCTTATAGCACGCATGGGTAGCATGATAGAGGGTCATTCTGAGGAACTGCTATGTATGAAATATATGAAGACATTCCTTGTAAATAAAACAAGAATTAGTTACAACAACATTTTACCCCAAACGTTAAGTTTGATGAACATGCTAAGGTTTGTGATCTTGACCCCTGGGGTAAGGGTTGGGTGGTGGGTCATTCGGATTTGCTACAGCATGATAGAGGGTGCATCTCAGGAATGCAATGTATGAAATTTTAAAAAAAAATCCAAGGGCCGTTACCATGAAAGGAAACAGATGTTTATTAAGCAAATTTACCCCAATCGTTAAGTTTATGAATGTGCTAAGGTTGTGACCATTTGACCATTGGGGTAAGGGGTTAGGGTGGTGGGTCATGGATTTGCTACAGCATGATAGAGGGTTCATTCTGAGGAAATTCATGTCTGAAATAACAAGGTGTTTGCAATGAAAGGAAAACCAGAAGTTATAAGAACATTTACCCCTAAAAAAAAACCCAATGTTAAGTTTTTAATGAATTGTGCCAAGGTGTGTACCTTGAATCTTGGGAGGTAAGGGCTGGGTGGGGTGGTGTTCATGGATTTGACTAGCAGCAATTGATAGAGTGTCATCTGTAGGAATGCATGTCTGAAATAACAAGGAGTTGCATGAAAGGAAACAAAACAGAAGTTATAAGACAGTTTACCCCAATGTTAAGTTTCTGAATGTGCCAAGTGTGTTAACCTTGACCTTTGGGTGGTAAGGGCTAGGTTGGGTGGTCATTGGATTTGCTACAGCATGATACAGGGTCATTCTGAGGAATGCATGTATGAAATTAATCCAATGGTGATTCCATGAAAAGGAAACTGAAGTTATAAGAACGTTTACCCAACATTAAATGGTATAAATGGCCAAGGTCCTGTTTTTGACCATTGACCTTTGGGGTAATGGGCTGGGTGGTGGGTCAATAGGATTTAGCTATAAGCATGATAGGAGTGTCATCTGAGGAAATGCAAATTTATGAAAATAACAATGGTGGTTCCATGAAAGGGAAACAGAAAACAAGTTTAAAGTTAAGAAACATTTACCCAACTTAAGTTTAAGTTTTGAAAGTGCCTAACGTTTTGTGACCCTCGACCTTGAGGTAAGGGAATGGCCGCTCGGTTTTATTGGATTTGGCTATAGCACGATCGAGTACGATAGAGTTTCTCATCAGATGAAATGCATGTATGAAATATGTCAAAAAGGCGTTCCATGGAAAGGGAAAACAAGATTTGTTATAAAAGCATTTTGACCCCAACGTTAAGTTTATGAAATGGTGCTTAAAGTTTGTGACCTTGACTTGGGTGTAAGGGCCTGGGTGGTGGCGATCATGGATTTGCTACTTCATGATAAGGGAGGGTCATACTGAGGAATGGGCAAAAATGGTTTTTTTTTTTTTTTAATGAAATAACAAGGTGTTCCATGAAAGGAAAACAAAGTAAGTTTTTAAGACAATTTAACGCAACGATTAAGATTTATGAATGTGCCAAGTTTGTGACCTTGACCTTTGGGGTAAGGGTGGGTGGTGGGTGGGTTCATGGATTTGGCCTACAAACACATTGATGAGAGGGTCATTCTGAGGAATGCATGTATGAAATAACAAGGCTTGTTCCAAGAAAGGGAAAACAAATTAAAAGTTATAATTTACGTTTTCCCAAACGTTTAGGTTTTATTGAATTTGTGCCAAGTTTTGTGGACCTGACCTTGGGGTAAGGGCTGGGTGGTGGGTCAATTGGATTTGCTACAGAATGGATAGAGGGTCATCTGAGGAAATTGACATGTATGAAAACAACAAGGCCATTCCATGAAAAGGAAACAAAGAAAGTTATAAGACAGTTTACCTAACGTTAAGTTTATGAATTGTGCCAAGTTTGTGGCAAATTGACCTTGGGGTAATGGCTGGTGGGGTTTGGGTCATAGGATTTGCCTACAACAATGATAGAGGGTCATCTGACTGGAATGCATTTGTGAAAATGAAATAAAAAGGTGTTCAATGAAAAGGAATAGAAAGTTTATAAGACATTTACCCAAGGTTAATGTTTATAAGAATGTGCCAAGTTGGTGGACCATTGACCTTGGGGTAAAGGGCTGGGTGGGTGGGTCATGGATTTGCTACAAATTAATGATTCGAGGGTCATCCTGGGAAGAAATGCATGTATGAAAATAACAGGGTGTTCCCACTGAAAGGGGTAAACAGAAGTTATTTAAGTAAGACATTTGTTAACCCAACGTTAAGTTTGTTGACGTCGCCCAGTCGCATGAACAGGGTGATTTGTTAACAGGGTGGCAGAGGAACCATTGGTGCAATGTTGGTTAGTATTTGGGTGAAAATGTGAAGCAGGATCCGAGCAAGGAAACTAGGAAATTATAAAGCATTTGTACCCTGCGAGCGGGTTAAGGTTTCGAACGCACCCAAAGTCTGTGACGTTGAACCTTGGGCTTATCTGGGGGCGGGGGACGAATGGGTGGATTTGTCACTGGGTAGGCAGAGGACCTTTGGTGCAATGGTGGTGTGAAATGTGAAGGTAGCTGGCCGAAGCAAGGAAACTGAAATTATAAGCCAGTTTACCCTCGAGCGTTAAGGTTTCTGGGACGTACGTACGTACGTACAGACGCCCGGTTGTTAACAACTAATATGCCCCCCTCAACCACCATTCCTTGGTGGCGGGGGGCATAAAAAAGATGTTCGTTCATAACTTAGTTTATATTTTGGTTGGTACAATTATTTATTAAACCCTTACAAAGCGGTTATATATTTATTGATACAAGAAACATGTTAGTGAACATTGGCCAATTAAAAAATCATTTCGAATCGAATGGGGACGATTTGCATTGTGCTGTCGAAATTTGTTTTTGGTAAGTAGTTGGTAATGCTAAAAAAATAAACAAGACAACACGTTTAAATCAGCAAGTGTACAAGGTTAATGATGAAAATGTTAAATTAAAATTGTTCTGGTTGCTGTAAAACAAAAAATGTAAAACTAATTTAATTTAAAATTAGTCCAATTTAAAATCATGTTATGAACCCTTTAAACGGCGTTTCTGTTTTTCATTTAACCCTTAACCCTAAATAAGGTACAATTTGGAATCGCCGCAGGTGGCCATCTTAATTGACAGTTTGTCCACATGTGAATATCCTGTGTACAGCTAGGGGAACTGATTAATTTTGTAACATCATTTGGTGGAAACCAATTGTTATGGTCAATTACACATTCCACAAATTAAAACCAGGTGTGAAGGAATGGTATCGATCTGAGTTCGTTCTTAAGGATCTATAATACAAACTTACAGGGTCTGTGCTTATTTAATTTAATTTGTTCTATAATTAACGAAACAAATTTAATTAATTATATAAACAAAAATGAAAATATTTTCAAAGTCTAAGTTTTTACATTTCTGTTATAAAAATTAATTCCAATTTTATAATCATAAATTGAAAACTTGTGTGTCGTTTTTTAACCCGAAAGAGTGATTTAAAAGTTCTCAATTCCTGATGGAAAACGAAAAACACTTTTCTAAGTCAAAAATTGACTGTTTGTCGGTGAAATTATTTATTACTTAACTAAATCTCAAGTCAATTAATCACGGCTTAACTGATCAACCAAACGTTCTTTTTTTCTAATATTGCAATTGCTAAATGTTCAAGTCAATCATTCATGCATCAACCCAAATAACTAAACTTCTTTTTCAATGTTGCTAAAAAACTTAGTTAATTAATCACCGCATTAAGAAACCATTAACAAACTTCTTTTTCCATTTTGTTTAAATTTCTGATTCTTAGTTAAATTCTTAAGTAAAATTACTAAATTTAAATCTATATACTATGGGTTACTTGTTCATTCGGTAACCTTTTTGGTGTGTAACGTTTTTGACCACGTTTGTGTACAGTTTTATTGAACTTCAACCCCACCCAGGTTACGTTTTGACTTATTTTTTTTGTGGTGTAAACCGTTTTGACCTTGGTTTAACGTTTTGACCCGCCGAATCCCAATCTATGTCTTACCAATGATACTGATCACAATCATGTGAATCACCAACAATAAATTTCGTGTGGACAGTTCTAATTGGTAAGAACTATGAATATATCACAGTTTATACATCCAGTATTGAAAAACATGCGGAACTGCCTAAGGAATAATTATGCCATGTCCTCGATAAATTCATGTTTAACTTCTATTTTTCATTATTCGACTTTTATTCCTTTATTATTTACTTTGCTAACGGTAGTTAAAGCCCATAGTGCAATTTGTCTAGTGGACACCCTTGTTGAACATTTATAAACCTGATAAATTTTTATTTTTTTTTTGTGATTTTTTTTTTAATCTTTTATTTAAGGGTTAGGAATTGGTCTCTGAGGACCTTCCAAACCCGGGCATTTGTTAACCCAAAAGTGGCCAGGCCAATGACCGTTGGCCCGTTTGTTTTCCGAATTTAACTAATATCTTGCCATACAGTCGAAAATTTATTGGGCATTAAATGGAAGGAGGCAATGAGGCGGTTAATTTAAACCTAAGCTAGTTCAATTCTCCTATCGCACGAAGCCGGTATGTAAAGGACCGTGAAAAAGGCTGAGTGTGATCCCGCCATGTGGATATATGGAAAGGGACTCAGCCGTAACAGTGTTTATCCTCTATAATGATGATATCTGAACGATTGGGTCAGGGCATAACATATCAGGCCGGGAATATGATCGATATTTGGTTATGCAAAGTTATGATGTTAAATATTTTTGTTTTCGGGCCCCCTGCTTACAGTTCTTTAGGGTATAGCGGTATTTTAGGGTGATAGTGGATAGGTAAATTACTTTTAATTAACACAAAATTTTTTATTTTTTTTATTTATTGTAAATTTAAAATAAATAAAATATTACCGTTAGGGAACCAGGTGAATCCATCCCCCACATCTAATGGACATGTTTACTTTGAATATAGCAGTTTCCTTAGCCGTGCGTAAAGCTTCAAGAAACACAATGACGTAAACCGGAAGTTTATCACAGCAGAGTGTTAAGCCATATTTCATCAACATTGCAAATAGTATTACTTTACTAGCAAACAGTATACTTTGAGGGAGTAATCATTTATTTTTTCCTGAAATGCCATTATTTTCATATTAGAACTAAAACAAATGCATATATTTCATGATTAAAAGTATGCAGAATTATTAAATAACTGAATTTGTATTACATTATCACAGCCAAATTATGGCTGTGATAATTGTAACTAAATTCAGTAATAATAAAAAATTAATTAAATTTCTCATAAAATTGAAAATTTTCTCCCTCAAAGTTATACATTTGCCAGGAAAGTATACTTTGCAATGTTGATGAAATAGGCTACATGGGTAAAGCGAAAGTAAGTTGTGCCAGAGTAATTTTCAACATGAAAACATGTATAAAACAGTTAGTTTTGGAAGAAAAAACAAACTATGTGAATAATATGCTTGTATAATCAATGTCCACTATAAACTGGAAAGAATGCTTGGTTCATTAAATCACACCAAATGTCAACTGAACAAAGGACAGTCTTAAATAATAACGCACGTGCTTCCGGCAGTAACGGATCATCCCTAATTTGGCGTACCAAATTCATTATTTTATTGCGGGGTATCGTCTCAAAATCAAATGTACCTGCGAACAATATATCAAATGGGTTTGTTATGCCCCACCGGGACGTCGGGTGGCACACAGTGGTTCGGACCGTCCGTCGGATCCGTTCGTCCGTCCTGTCAAGACAGTCCGGTCACTCGTTTTGGTTAACCAGGTCGTAACAGTTTTTTCTCAAACTGGTCCATAGCATCTACATTACGTTGCTTTTATTATTATACATGTATGTAGCTTCAATTCTATCTTCATGAAAGAGGGGGTGGTTCAATTGTATGAGAAGTTCAACCACCACAGGCGATTGAAAATTCTAATTGACCATGGACAACTACAATTTTAAAATTTGGTGAATATTTATTTTAAAAGCAATTATTTTTTCTAAAT
The DNA here is from genome assembly GCA_029237695.1 of Conchocele bisecta. Classification (NCBI taxonomy): domain Eukaryota; kingdom Metazoa; phylum Mollusca; class Bivalvia; order Lucinida; family Thyasiridae; genus Conchocele; species Conchocele bisecta. The sequence goes on along the minus strand of CM055270.1, from coordinate 48,779,673 downwards.
AAAAAAAATATACTGGATCAAGGAGCCCGTTAAGCCATGATGAGGCCAGACGTGCCAAGCCGCCTTGTCCTCAGATTTTTGGGGCGGGTTTTTTTATGAGTTTTTACACTCGAATCGTTTTGCCGGTATGTTTGTAATTTCTGTAAAAAGTTGAGGGCAGAACTGTCGGCGCAAAGTGCTGGGGTGTTGAACTTAGTGTTTTTTTTTCACCTCGACGCCCAATTTATACGTTTGTTTTTTTGTTTACTTCCAACCCCAATTGTTTGCTGGAAAAAATAACAAAGCTCATTGTGTGCCCACCCTCCTCTCGCCAATTTTGGCGGTAGGTGTTTGAATTTTCTGTAAAAAGTTGAGGCGAAAAACTTTGGTGGCGCAGTGCTGGGATTTGTTTTGAACTTAAGGGGTGGGTTTTTTTTTCAACTCGAACGCCAATTATTTACTTTATGTTTTTTTGATTTACTTCCAACCCCAATGATTGCTGGAAAAAACAAAATTAAAAAACTTAAAAGCTCATGTGTGCCCCCGCCTCCACTCGCCAATTTTTTTCTGGGTGATTGACTTTGTTTTTTATTTGCTCTTCCAGCCCACGAAAATTGTTGCTGGAAAAAACAAATAATAACAAAAAGCACAGGTGTTCCCTCCCTCCCTTCAGCCAAACTTTTTTTTCTGGGGTGTTTGACTTAGTGTTTTTTTTCACTAACGCCAATGCTGCTGGAAAAATAACAAAAGCACATGGTGTGCTCACCTCCCCTCGCCAATTTTTTTCAATTTTTTTTCGGGGTGTTCACTTTTTTTGTTTTATTTTTCACTACCCGCCAATGTTGCTGGAAAAAAATTATGCGATTTTGCAGGGCCATTATAACTTTAATGCCGTATCCGGATGGTTTCATGTTTCCATGATCATTTTTTTTATCAGATTTTGGCGCCCTAAACAAAAAATATGTGGCAAACAGTGCAGATCCTGATGAGCCAGCTCCGTTTAACGAGCCGGCTCATCTGGATGTACACTGTTTGTCAATACCTCTTATACATGCATGTTGAGGTTTAAACGGGTTAATTAATATTACATGTACATTCGTGAAGTTTATAGTCTGATTTATTAATTACAGGGTGATGGTGTATTTTATTGATGGTCCAAGCCCGTCGGGTGTCTCGGGATTGGCGGAATGGAGCCAATCTGATTGGGTTTCAGTTCCGATCATTTTTGCGGGGCACATCCGACGGGCGGGTCCATCAATAGAAACCACACATTCAACCAAATTACAGGTTAATATTTGCGGTTTACCACTACCATCGGCCCCAAACCCTTCATAGGACTTGAATCATGTGTCTCGGGACTCAAATATAAAATAATTGTGTATCCAAATCATGGGCAGTTCCTGATGAAGCGGCTCGTTTAAGAGCCGGCTCATCTGGATGGTTACAACTGTTTGCCAACACCTCTTTTATATAGGCCTGTAATGGATTAAAATGGTTTATAATTACATGTCAATTTGTGATTTTATTAAGTATCTATGGATTTATTAATTATTTAATTACTAATTACAGGGTGATGGTTGTATATTGAATTGGACCAGCCCGTCGGTGCCATCGCGGATTGTCGGAATGAGCCCAATCCTGATTGGGTTTTAATTCCGATCATTTTGCGGGGGTCCGACGGGCGGTTCCCATTCAATGGACACCATTCCCAACCCAATCACAGTTAATTACACTGTTTACGGCCACCACCCCTCGGCCCAACCCTTCCAACAGGACTCGAATCATTGCCGGGGACTCATAGTAAAATGTTGTGGCAAACAGTGCAGATCCTGATGAGACGTTTTTGATCCATTAAATAAGAGCCGCCTCATCTGCATGTACCAACTGTTTGCCAACTACCACTATACATGACTGCGGTTAACAGGGTAATGTTACATGTACAATTGTGAAGTTTCTTGAAGTTATTCTCCTATGATTTATTAAGTTAATAATTACAGTTTAACTTTACAAATAATCGGTTTACCAAACCATGTATGTATTCCAGTAATTTTGGTCGTCGCTCGGGCCGGGAATCGGAGTGACACCACTGCCCCCCCCCCACCCCACCCCACCCCTTCATTCACTCTATAATTTTAATTCAAGTCTCATAACGACATTTATTTGTTTTTATGGCACCACCACATCACAATTTGCTTTTCAAGAAAAAATTGTTGGGAATGAAAAAAAAGAATTTAAGCAGGTGTAAATACTTTTTTTATTTTTTCAGTTTACACAATGGTACAACATTTTTTCATGTACACATTTACTGAATGGAACAGGAATTTAATCAGTGTTAATGATTGATAATGCATGGTAAGGCAATGTTTCCCTAGTCATTTTACAAAACAAATAGCATGATTTGGAATTTTTTGTTTTGAGACCACCCCCTCAATCAGCAAAACTTGTCGCACACGTATCCGATAAACCCCACCAAACCAAAGCTATCCGTTTTACTGGACTTAATTCAGTGCGTTAGGTAAAACCAAGGAATGGAAAATAAGTCATGCAGAGCAATGATGTTTATTAGACGATCAAATCAGGGTAAATATGCATCGAACATATGTAGGTGTCCTCTGGGTAACATTGGCAATAGGTAAATACTATTTTGCGACCACAGTTCTGTACCCATCGTTGACATTTTCTCGATTTTGTGCAGGTTTTGGAAAACCCGTTCCCAAATACCATCCTAATAGCAGCAATTGCCATAGCAGCAATGTTTTGTTTGTCACCTTTATGTTTGCGAAATAGTTCCAGCGTAACACCTTGTACTGTAATGCTCTATTTATTCTACAAATTACACTCCGCAATACAACAAAGTTAGTAGTCACTGTTGTTTGTTTGTCCCCGAATTCTGTGGCATGCATTGCGAGTGGGCGGGAGGCCTACCAGGGCTAAATAATATATCTAGCGGTTACAAGTGTCATCTAAAAATAGACGCAAGCTACCTGCGTAATTCAGGCACATTGCCCAGAATTTGGCCTAATGTGTCCCATCCCGTTGATTTTTTTGCGCGATGTTCGGGCGCCAAGGAAAAAAAACAATCAATAATTTGGCGGCTTGACAATAATTAAGGGGGGATTGCCCGCAATCGCGCGGGTGCTTTGGTGGAATGCATCCCTACCATCCCTGCATGATACGTAAACAAATCAAAGTTGGCTATGAAGGGGCTAATTCTTCGATTTTTGATTGGTGGAAACATTTTTGTGAATATTAAACTAAGCGTCAAATGACGCGCAAATACGCGATCCTAATGGGAATTAAACCCTAGAATGCTGGGGATAAACCCAGGGAAAATGCTTGGGGTTGCTAAAAAGAAATTTAGATTTTGTGCAAGATGTCGATTATTAAAATTAGCCGAAATAAACACATTTTACGGCAGTTATACGTGGCTGAAACTTGTTTCTGTTTAATAAATAAAATAAAGCTATTAAATTAAGCCCAATAATCGGGGGGCGTTATGTTTCAAATAATGTTGGCCGTATATGACCATTAAGAGCCAACTATGGACTTCAACAACAATAACTTCCTGGTTAAAATCTCTTCCGGCATTGCAGCTCAAGTTACGGTATTCAAAAAAATTGTGTTTATTTTGGCTAAATAAGTAAAGTTTTAAAACGGAGATAATTAGCCAAAAATAAATGCAAATACTTTAAATCGGTTGATGCAATTTGGAAATGTGACTACAGAAAAATTATCGCTGGTTCCGTAGATTAACCGAATAGCGGAGAAAAGGGAAAAGGGTTGCTACAAAACTTTTTCGAAAATTCGATTAGATAACCAATATATTTAGCCTGATCTAATAAATATAATCGGCTAATAATTTAATGCGAGGAAAAATTATTTGAATAAACTAAAAAAGTTAACCCCAATTTGGAAAGAAGACCACTTTTTCCTGTCCATTGGTACCAGGTTACTTGTCCAAACAAATTTGTTCTAACATTTAAAAAGACGTAAATTTATATGCAGCAATAATCGTTCTTAGCTATACCGCTAAACACTAAATGAACTGTACTGGCCTTTTTGGCGGCTTACCGTTATATAACGATTTGCTATTATTCGGAGTTCAGGTGTAACCGTGGTGGCGTTTATCTTTGTTTACTAGTTTGGTTATATGACAATGTGTTTCACATATTCCTGAAGACGCGGAAAGCAAAGAGAAGAAATAATTACACGGCGGTATAAGCAATTGGCCCATATATTTAGTGAGTGGCCCATACCATACCGCCGGTTATGGTCCAAAATGTTAAATTTGAATTTCAGGACCGATGGCATAATTAAACAGTCAATAATTGTTTAATATAAGAAGTAATGCGGGCGGGCCCAATTCCGGTCTTTGTTGGATCACTACTAACGTTACACCTTTCTTAAATGATTTTTCGCTCTCCTGTGCACAAAACCATTATGCTGCAGGATGCGCCAAGGAAAAGGCACAATCTTGTTTTTTGTAAACATCTTCCTGGATTAGTTTTCGAACAAGGTATCGGGGCTGGATTGATTAAGAACGACGTCCTTTCCACCCGTCACCAAAAATATCACTACGCCAGGTAAAAATAATATTGGCGAAATTAGTCCCGATGTTTCAAACGATAGGAAACTGATACATCTTTCGTTGTGAATTACTTATTTCTAATCAATTAATCCTGAAAGTATTAGACAAAAGAAATAAATAAATTGTGTATAAGTAACCTAAACGCTTAAAATTCTGCAATTTCGTTAAAACCCTGATGCTCTTATTATATTGGAACTACTTTATAAATTAATTGTTACGTGAGCAAATTACGCACATTCCAAAAATAAATTCAATTACTCCACAGGTAAATTAATTTGAAAATAAGAAAAACTCAGCTATGGACAGGCACATACTTTGCGCTATATAGCGCCACGCCGTGTTACAAAGCATTGAACCCAGGGCAAAATTGCAGTGCAAAAAACTGGTTAATTATAGGCCCGTAGCCAGGACCTTTTGTTTTTTGAAGGGGTGGTGGGGGGGGCGGGGGGGGGTACGTTTCTAACGGCTTCAAGGGAGTTCTGAAAGTATCTACCTGTTTGAAGGGGGGTGGGGGTCGTTTTCGAAGGCTCAATGGGTTCTGAAGTATCTATGGGGGTCTTAAAAAAGTGGACCTCAAGGCTAAAAAAAGCTTGAAACCTCGAGGACTGGGTGGGGGGGTGGGGGGGGGGGGGGGGGGGGGGGCGGAGGGGGGGGTGGTCCGGACCGCCTCCGGACCCCCTGGCTACGGGCCGGTGATTATGGTTCAATAATATTGGCAAAATACTATGTGTTTTATCGCGGAATTGTAAAAAAAGGACATCGACTGCATTTGGTGATACAGATCCTACACTGTAAACTATCTGGCTCCGACCAGCGATTTGTTCAGAATATTTGTTGGGTTATCTGTCGGGCCCATTAAATTTAATTTAAAACATATTGTGAAAATTACATATAAAACATTTAATAAATATTAAACTCAAACCGCAAATTTAAATTCGTAGGCCTACCTATTTATATATGATTTTATGAAACAGCGCAGAGGCGTCGCCAAGCCTGGGGGCCCCCCGCGGCCCCAGTTTTTATTTTGACGTGGTGGCCCAACAATAGTTTTGGTCACTTTGTACTGCTAAGCTGTACGGGCCGGTAAATTAAGACACTCACAAGATGGCGGACGACCAAAAAACGTGAACATTTTGAAAATGAAGCGAGAGGACGGTCTTTACTGAGCTCGCATACGGTAACTTCTGCATGAATTTTGAATCTGCCACTTGATATTACCGTACAGAATCCGTGTGAAACTTTCGATATCATAACCGTACATACTACATACATATGTTTGCTCCACTGGCTTTCGGAGTCTTTACCACCAAGTGGTGATTTTTTCTAAGTAATTTTTTACATATTTGCAATTAAAGTATGGAAGCGAGGGGCACATATTCAGAAAGAGCATCAATCAATGATGTAATATCAAGTGACAGATTCAAAATTCATGCAGAAATGACCGTATGCCAGCTCAGTAAAGACCGTCCTCTCGCTTCATTTTCAAAATGTTCACCTTTTTTTGTTTGTTTGTTTATTAGTGTTTAACGGCCTATCAACAGCCAAGGTCATGTAAGGCCGGGCAAACGGGTTCGATCCCATTTAATCTGCTGCATTGGGGGGAAAATCCCAAAATCAGAACGGAATATTTACATCGAGAACAAATATATTCAGCCCTGAAATTAGAATAACCCGACCTCGTGCCAGCTAGGTCCATACCACACCAAAGTCACTTGGCCATTCCCTAAAATAGGATTACGAAATCGTATTACTCACATAAGGGGTATAACCAGATTCAACTGTCACATACAAAATGCAAAATACGTATGCGAGGGCCAAACCAGGTTTCCAGTCGGGATTCCGGCAAGGATGAACCCCGATCGTTAAATCATCCATCGCGTGCTCCCACCTTCCACCCACATGTTTGTTGGTTGTTCCTGCTTATATTAGCGAGAGATGGACCCTGACAAGAGCAATTGAGGGGTAAGACAAGATTTATACACAGGATTACCACGTTTGGTTCCTGATTTTTGCTAGTTTTAAAAGGGAAAACAGTAAAAATTGAAACACTTACCTTTCACATTTGTTTCAAGTCCGCCATCTTGTGGGTATTTTAATTTACCCGGTCCGTACAGCTTACAATACAGTGAAACAGATTATGTGAATACATGAAGTGAAAATGTTCACAAATAAGTTTCGGGTGTGGCAGACCCGACAACTCCATACATTGCCTAAATGTGTGAGTACTGCCACCTAATGTTCTGATTTCCATACTTAGACATGAAGTTATATAATATATTTTGTATTGCAACTTGTGGCGGCAACACCATTGTACAGTACTATATTTACGGCTTAGTTGTGATCCTATCCATACATTCAAACCTTAACGGAATATGTTATTGTGAATGACACGTGACATGAATTTTGTTTGTAAAACGAAATAATATACATTCTATTCAGGTACACGTATATTCGTGCTATGGCAAATCTCCATGTCGTTGGTCATGTTGGTTAGTAAAATGTATAGTACTTAATCATGATTGCACCCGTGAATCACAACAGTTGGCACTACACTGTTCGCCATTGTGTGTTTATGAGGTCATAGAGGATCTTACATGACTGATGGTGTAATGTGCTATTTATTATATATATAGAAACTATATATATAGTTATTTAACGAGTTCACTGATTTCATAAGAATTTCTTCTGCAATCAGTCAACGAGTTTAATAAATATAATATTAACTCAACACAAATGTTAGATTATATGTGTTGCATAAACACAGAACCATACATTGCAGCGGTACTGATCACCTAACATGTTTATTACACTGATGTGTTATTATATTGAATACACCCGTGCTATTATACTATGAAAGCCAATTTTATGCAATGAAATACAATACATTATTGTATTGTGACTGCAGCAGTTACGTTGATTTCAGTTTCCAGATCAGCATACGTATTCGCAGTCTATTATAACATGCAGTCTATTTCACGACCGTTACTTAATAGTCTGCTAACGACCGTTAGTCAATTAACCCTGGATCCCAAGACACATGCAATCTTGGGACCCAGACTAAACTTAAAGTGACTTTGTCTCAGATTGTGTCTTCCCAGCCTTATATGACCTTAGCTGTTGATACGCCGTTTAGCACATCTGGTGTCTCAGACATCCACTACGTACATGTAAAAAAAAATAAAAAAAATATTAACTCAAACCGCTGCCCTTAAATCGTAACCCAATATGTTGGCAAGCTGGGTCACTACATGTACTGTAAGCTGTACGGGCCGGTAAATTAAGACACCCACAAGATGGCGGACTTCAAAAAAGGTGAAAGGTTATAATGCTTCAAATTTTACTGTTTTCCCCCTTAAAACTAGCAAAAATCAGGAGCTAAACGTGGTAATCCTGTGTATAAATGTCTTAACCCTCAGTTGCTCTTGTCAGGGTCCATCTCTCAGGAACGACACAAAAAACCGTGAACATTGTGAAAATGAGCGAGAGGACGTTCATTATATATATGAATGGTAAAACAACAACACTACTCGAAGACACCGGCAATACAGTTGTTAACTTACTAGGCAATGTAAAAGTACTACGGTTCTCAGATATTATACGGATAGATTAATTTATCGTCATAGATAAATAAAATTGTACTGTAAATTTGCCACATGATCAATATGTTAAATCCAATTGTGTCTGATGAAAATCTTGAGATTCTTCACATCTAGAATAGGTTATAGTAACTTTATAGAACATGTATGCATCTGGCGACGTGAAAAAATCACAGACGAACTTCTCAAACAAAATAAAGTTATTAAAAATATCAGCCTTCGATCTCGCGTCACATTCCACAAACCCCGTGTCTGAAAACCAAATTATGTTTTTGTTTATGGTATTGCTATGTTGTTTCAAACTTTGTAAGTGTCGATGGCCTAAGTTAACTGTATTGCCGGTATCTTCGGGTAGTGTTGTTGTTTTATTCTTTATATATAACCGAAAAACATATGGTGCTTACATAGTATAGCCAACTTCGTGTTTCACCGGCGTCATGCATGGCAAATATATATACCGTACATATTTCGGCGTCTATACCGTACATAAGCCGTTTGAATCTGTCGATATCCTAACGGTACAGACATATCTTTTCTCCACTGGCTTCTGGAGTCTTTACCACCCAGTGGTAATTTTTTCTAAGTAATTTTTGACATATTTGCAATTAAAGTATGGAAGCGAGGAGCACATATTCAGAAAGAGCATCAATCAATGATGTAATATCAAGTAACAGATTAAAAATTCATGCAGAAATGACCGTATGCCAGCTCAGTAAAGACTGTCCTCTCGCTTCATTTTCAAAATATTTACGTTTTTTGGTCATTCCTGCTTATATTAGCGAGAGATGGACCCTGACAAGAGCAACTGAGGGGTAAAACAATTATTTTTAACATTTATTTACACAGGTTACACCACCGTTTAGTTCCTGATGTTTGCTGTTTTTAAAAAAAAAGGGGAAAACAGTAAAAATTGCAACACTTACCTTTCACATTGTTTAAAGTCCGCCATCTTGTGGGTATCTTAATTTACCCGGTCCGTATAGCTTACAGTACAATGCAACAGATTATGTGAATACATGAAGTGAACATGTTCACAAATAAGTTTCAGCTGTCACAGGCCCGAAAACTCCATAAATTGCCTAAAATGTGTGAGTACTGCGACCTAATGTTCTGATTTCCATACTTAGATATAGCAATTATATAAGATATAATTCTAATATTTTGTATTGCAACTTGTGGCGGCAACACCATTAAACATACTATGTATTTACGGCTTCCTTGTGATCCTATCCATACATTAAAACCTTAACGGGATGTTATTGTGAATGACACGTGACCTGAATTTTGTTTGTAAAATAATAAAGGGAAATTGCATGCTGAGTTCGAATCCGGTTGTTGCAGAGACGAAAAATGGTGGTAGATGTGTGATTTTAGCCGGTTTCTATGGCAACCGTCTAAATTAAATGGAGAAAATTGCCAGACTACCACCTTGGGTTTAAAATGATATAGTTTTCTTATTATTCATTTCAGAATTAGGGCAGTGGTGCAAAACTGACCGGAATAGATGGGGTTTACACATATTGATGACAAAAATTGTTAGTGTACAGATGTTTTTTTATTTAAAAGTAATTAATTTGCATTTTTTAATACAAAAATCTCAATAAAATACGAAAATATCGATATTCGTGTAAAAGACAAACTTTTCTAATAGATAGTAAAAATACACCAGCTTCTTAAATATATATATCTATATTATTTAACAAACGCAAGTCTGGACAATTTTTGTACATATATTACGTTTTATATAGCGTTTCCATGACAACGGATTACAATAAATATATAACTTCATCATATTTTTCCAGCTAGAGAAACTATACTGATGGCAATATTTTTAATACCAACATAGCATTTGATTTTTGTTTTTGCTGCAGGTGCATTTAATATTAATCAGTATATAAGTAAATTGATAATTAATTACGCAGGAGTAACAAGGGGTGGGGCTATGTATGGCCCCACCACTTTTCACACTGATTTAAAAAAAAATTTATTTACGAAGACATCGACTTTCAAGTTTGGTGTGCCTGTGAAGAGTTGGCGAACTACAGATACACAGGTACTGTGACGATTATATTGTTGATCAGTTATGTCCCTTATCTCCACATCGTGCCATTTGAAGCAGACGATGCAATAATGACTATCATCATGTCAGACAGTCAAATGTCGTCCAACACGATGAAGTCTGATATGCTTTGCTATTTCAAACCTTCATCATCTATAAATGAGACACCAAGGTATATGTATATTATCATAACAGAAATACGGTCATATTAGCCTACTTTTTTCTCGATGTAGCAGTATTCGTGATGGTCCAGTTTCCGATGGGGCCAGTTATGTACATGCACTCAATGTCTGAAATTGGTTCAAATGATCTGTCAAACCTGTAAATCATATAGTGAGTGTATAACATCGCACCTATAAATATTTATTTTGTGGGTAGACTAGAAGTCATTAAAAAAGAGTAGAAAAAATATCCCCCCCCCCACCATCACCCCCCCCCCCCCCCCCAATATGCTAGACAAAAACATAAAATCACTATTTTGCCCCACCCCCCCTGGCCAATTTTGTTTTGAGTGTCGACATAGCCATTTCTTCTATCGATCTGGCCCCACTCCCTCAACGACTTTCCCCCCACCCCCCCCCTTTGCCCCACCCAATATGCTAGACATTAGAACATTTTGCAACATGTCTTTTTAAGAAGATATGTATATTAGACGATAGAAACCGGTTGTTGCAGAGGCGAAAATTGGTGGTAGCTATGTTTTATAGCCACTTTCCCATGGTGACCATCAGTCATGCTGAATAAATATTTAATTTGGCATAGCAGCTGAATATTTGTTCTTTGTATTCCCATATAGTGTTTTTGTATGTCCCGTGACCAGTTTATGACTGTGTAATGCAGAAACGTGGTGGTAAAGTTGTAATCCGATATTTTGAAGTGAAGAATTGCATGGGTAATTACCCCACCCACTCAATTTATATGGTAACATATACATACTTATCTGCACTTCTTCACGAATGGTATTTATTTAATTTCACTGCCTAAATTGCACTCTGGAGGGATTCTGAAACGTTTACACTCAATAAATACCCTTCTGCAATTGTCTGTTCCATATGGAGCAATGCGATTACAAATGAATGGTGCACCATTACCCCACCCACCAATTTTACAATGGCTATTTCATACATTTTGACTTTAATGAGTTATATTAGGTTTCACATAATTTCAAATGATATATAGTTGTAGTTCATGTATTGACTTTCTAATAAATTAATTTCGAGCGAGCGTAGCGTCACTTGCACCGTTTCCTGACGAGATGCCACTCAGCTCTACTTAAGTAGTATATAGGGAGTCAAAATGATACCACCAAAGGTGGGAAGCGTTATTAACCCTCGTTACAACTCCCAACAGTATCGAAAAAACGTGTTTTTGGCCAATAATATAAACTAGCCACCAACACTGAAATATTTTTAAACCTCGAAACCGTCTCGTTGTACGCCCACCATACATAGCGAAAAAAATTTAAAATCGAGATCGAAATCCATGGCTTCGAAAAATCCAACGAACAAAAGTACTCCCCAGCACCCTCGAAAAACCAGGTTTTTTGTGCATAGAGAAGAGCAGAATGATACCACCAGAGGTGGCACCGTTTTCTTTTCACCACCATACAACACTCCCAACACCCACGAAAAATCGGGAACGGATTTTAGAAAAACCCAAATACATCGAACTACAACGAACTACAGACACTACAACCAACACAGACGAACGACAGATAGACTTGTCGTGGCCTCCCAAGAGGCAAACAGAAATGATACCACCCATTTGTGTATTTGGAAACAGAAATGATACCACCCATTTGTGTATTTGGACACATTTGGGAAAATCTAATAAACAAAAGTACTCACCAGCACCCTCGAAAAACAGGCTTTTTTGTGGAGAAAATCAGAATGATACCACCAGAGGTGGCACCGTTTCCACCACCACACGACACTCCCAACACCCACGAAAAATCGGGAACGGATTTCCGAAAAACCCAAATACATCGAACTACAACAAACTACAGACACTACAACCAACACTAGACGAACGATAGATAGAACTGCGTACGAGAACAATCTCGTTCTACTATTTCTTCTGGTGTAGCTCTCGGAAGCAGGACTCCGCTATTTTTCTTTTGCGTTTTTCTGTCTCTAGGGACGCCTGTAGTTCCGCAACCTGGCTTTCTAGTTCGACAACCGGCTTTCTAGTTCGGCAGTCTGGAGTTGTGTTCTCGAGGGTGCGGTACACCGTTTCTGTTTGTGTCTGCAAAGCGTCTGGGAACTGGAGAAATATTTTCCACAACCTTCGCACAGGAATGCAGGAGTACTGCATCTCGTCTTTCTCCCGATGTGCCGTTGCAAGTTGGCCTTCTTGGCAAAAGTTCTACCACACGTTTCGCACTCCATTTCCCAATAGTATTTTTATGTTCAAATGGGAAAATCACAAGAATTTTTTGTCTCCCAAGAGGCAAACAAAAATGATACCACCCAATTGTCCACATTCGGACTTTTGGGAAAAGTGTAGAAAAAATTTGTCTCCCAAGAGGCAAACAAAATGATACCACCCAATTGTCCACATTTGGTCTTTTGGGAAAGTCGAAGAAAAATCGTCTCCCAAGAGCAAAACAAAATGATACCACCCAATTGTCACATTTGGACTTTTGAAAAAAGTGTAGAAAAAATTCGTCTCCCAAGAGGCAAACAAAATCTAGACCACCCAATTGTACACATTCAGACTTTTGGGAAAGTCGAAGAAAAATCGTCTCCCAGAGGCAAACAAAATCTAGACCACATCGAAAAAAAAACAGAAAAACCTCTCCCAAAGGAGGTAGAAAGACAACTCGGAACAGGAAAGACAACTCGGTACACCAAAATGGCTACTCCATGTAGAACGGGTCGCGACTACCAGAGTGCTGGTGTACGTAGTCGCTAGTTTTGGTTTTTTCTTCGGTGTACCGGACTGTTTTTGTGGAGTGCACGAACTGGGCGTCGGGGTCTGTTTTGTTCTTCCAGAGTCTACAAGACTCTAGGGACACGAATGGGAACAGTGGTTTGCAGACCGCGTACGCCACCACGAGAACCCCCGAGCCACCACTTCGCATTCTCTACGGTTTTCCAGATGTCGTGCACCTCCCACCCGGATTCCGTCTGGCACTCTTCTTCCTCCGGACACTCGTCTTTCTCCGGACACTCGTCTTCCTCCAGGTCGTCTTTCTTCGATCGTTGGAAATTGCATCCAACAGTCTGCGTTCCAGTGTATCCAACCGGTTCTCCAAACGTCTCTCCATGTCGGACAGGCGCGTCGATTCTTCGAACGATCTGGTATCTTCTAGTAGATCCGTGGGGAACTCGGTGGGGCCGCAAAACAGGCGGCGGTCACCCTGTGTTCTACGGGGGTAGGGGTTTCTTGTTCTTCTGGGGTTTCTTTGGGCTTTGTACTACGCTCTACATCGGCATCGTCCCAGATTTTTCGAAGTCTACCACTACCGATCCCGTACTTCTTCTTTGTTTCGTCGGCTGTTGTCTTCCCGCGGGTGGAAATAATTTCTCGAATATTTTTCGGAGACAAGTAGGTTTTTGGCATGTTTGCAAACGTTTCTATCTAGAGGGGGCATTTGTCCAACATGGAATTCCCAAATCGTTCGAAATGGTCGAAATACTTGTTCGCGGTGCTCGGATTGCTCGGATGCGCACCAGTGTGCTCGGTTTGCTCGCCAAATTGCTCGGATACTCGCCAGGAAATCCAGTCCGCTCGGGAAGGTCGAAATGCCTGCTCGCGATTCCCAGGGGGCTCGGGCTCTCCATGGTGCTCAGTTTGCTTCCCAGAATTCTATTTTTGCTATCCTTTTTGGCTAGAAATGGAGAGCCCGAGCCCCCTGGGGGAATCGCGAGCAGATCATTTCGACCTTCCCGAGCGGACTGGATTTCCTGGCGAGTAATCCGAGCAATTTGGCGAGCAAACCGAGCACACTGGTGCGCAATCCGAGCAATCCGAGCACCGCGAACAAGTATTTCGACCATTTCGAACGATTTGGGAATTCCATGTTGGACAAATGCCCCCTCTAGATAGAAACGTTTGCAAACATGCCAAAAACCTACTTGTCTCCGAAAAATATTCGAGAAATTATTTCCACCGCGGGAGACAACAGCCGACGAAACAAAGAAGAAGTACGGGATCGGTAGTGGTAGACTTCGAAAAATCTGGGACGATGCCGATGTAGAGCGTAGTACAAAGCCCAAAGAAACCCCAGAAGAACAAGAAACCCCTACCCCCGTAGAACACAGGGTGACCGCGCCTGGTTTTGCGGGCCCCACCGAGTTCCCCACGGATCTACTAGAAGATACCAGATCGTTCGAAGAATCGACGCGCCTGTCCGACATGGAGAGACGTTTGGAGAACCGGTTGGATACACTGGAACGCAGACTGTTGGATGCAATTTCCAACGATCCGAAGAAAGACGACCTGGAGGAAGACGAGTGTCCGGAGAAAGACGAGTGTCCGGAGGAAAGAAGAGTGCCAGACGGAATCCGGGTGGGAGGTGCACGACATCTGGAAAACGTAGAGAATGCGAAGTGGTGGCTCGGGGTTCTCGTGGTGGCGTACGCGGTCTGCAAACCACTGTTCCCATTCGTGTCCCTAGAGTCTTGTAGACTCTGGAAGAACAAAACAGAGACCCCGACGACAGTTCGTGCACTCCACAAAACAGTCCGGTACACCGAAGGAAAAAACCAAAACTAGCGACTACGTACACCAGCACTCTGGTAGTCGCGACCCGTTCTTACATGGAGTAGCCATTTTGGTGTACCGAGTTGTCTTTCCTGTTCCGAGTTGTCTTTCACCTCCTTTGGGAGAGGTTTTCTGTTTTTCGATGTGGTCTAGATTTTGTTTGCCTCTTGGGAGACGATTTTTCTTCGACTTTCCCAAAAGTCTGAATGTGTACAATTGGGTGGTCTAGATTTTGTTTGCCTCTTGGGAGACGAATTTTTTCTACACTTTTTTCAAAAGTCCAAATGTGGACAATTGGGTGGTATTATCATTTTTTGTTTTGCTCTTGGGAGACGATTTTTCTTCGACTTTCCCAAAAGACCAAATGTGGACAATTGGGTGGTATCATAGTTTGCTCTTGGGAGACAAATTTTTTCTACACTTTTCCCAAAAGTCCGAATGTGGACAATTGGGTGGTATCATTTTTGTTTGCCTCTTGGGAGACAAAAAATTCTTGTGATTTTCCCATTTGAACATAAAAATACTATTGGGAAATGGAGTGCGAAACGTGTGTAGAACTTTTGCCAAGAAGGCCAACTTGCAACGGCACATCGGGGAGAAAGACGAGATGCAGTACTCCTGCATTACCTGTGCGAAGGTTGTGGAAAATATTTCTCCAGTTCCCAGACGCTTTGCAGACACAAACAGAAACGGTGTACCGCACCCTCGAGAACACAACTCCAGACTGCCGAACTAGAAAGCCGGGTTGTCGAACTAGAAAGCCAGGTTTGCGGGAACTACTGGCGTCCTAGAGACAGAAAAACGCAAAAGAAAAAATAGCGGAGTCCTGCTTCGAGAGCTACACCAGAAGAAATAGTAGAACGAGATTGTTCTCGTACGCAGTTCTATCTATCGTTCGTCTGTGTTGGTTGTATGTCTGTAGTTTGTTGTAGTTCCGATGTATGTGGGTTTTTCGGAAATCCGTTCCCGATTTTTTCGTGGTGTTGGGAGTGTCGTGTGGTGGTGGAAACGGTGCCACCTCTGGTGGTATCATTCTGATTTTCTCCACAAAAAAGCCTGTTTTTCGAGGGTGCTGGTGAGTACTTTTGTTTTATTAGATTTTCCCAAATGTGTCCAAATACACAAATGGGTGGGTTATCATTTCTGTTTCCAAATACACAAATGGGTGGTATCATTTCTGTTTGCCTCTTGGGAGGCCACGACAAGTCTATCTGTCGTTCGTCTGTGTTGGTTGTAGTGTCTGTAGTTCGTTGTAGTTCGATGTATTTGGGTTTTTCTAAAATCCGTTCCCGATTTTTCGTGGGTGTTGGGAGTGTTGTATGGTGGTGAAAACGGTGCCACCTCTGGTGGTATCATTCTGCTCTTCTCTATGCAAAAAACCTGGTTTTTCGTTTTTTTGGGAGGGTGCTGGGGAGTACTTTTGTTCGTTGGATTTTTCGAAGCCATGGATTTCGATCTCGATTTTAAATTTTTTTCGCTATGTATGGTGGGCGTACAACGAGACGGTTTCGAGGTTTAAAAATATTTCAGTGTTGGTGGCTAGTTTATATTATTGGCCAAAAACACGTTTTTTCGATACTGTTGGGAGTTGTAACGAGGGTTAATAACGCTTCCCACCTTTGGTGGTATCATTTTGACTCCCTATATACTACTACTTAGAGATATCCATAAACGCATTTTTCTTCCAGTAACAGCCGCGATTTGTTTTGCACCGGTTATATAATTACCAGACAAACATGTGTTTATGCAGCATCTTCTGCATGTAGCTGAATGGTAATTCGTCAGGAACACGGCGCTTATTTCGACATGGAACATTTTACACCGACGCGGAGAACAACACCAGCATGCAAGAACAACAACAATAGCTGGTTTCAACGACGCAAAAGCTAGGCTGCACGAATTGTCATTCCGTCAGAGAAACACAATTATACCGATGTTGATTTGTTGACAAATTTTTACTCGTGTAACTGCGGTGGTGGGTGGACCTGTACATATCAACATATTCTAACAATCAATTCCTACGGCGGTTTACTCCGAGAAGGAGCTAGGAAGGAAGAAATTATACAACAGAACAGACTAGTTGAGCTTAAAGTGACTGTGTCTCAGATGTCGTCTCAGATATTCCATATGCGTTGTTTTTTTCACACAGTAAATATAAATGACATGTATAATTTGTTTTTTGTTTGTTGTGCAATGATAATAATATGCCAACTTCATGAAGAAGTTCCCATTATGTACGCTAGTGTAATTAGTTTACATAGAATAATCTAGGAACCACTGATTGAAAAAAAAACATGTTTTTAATACTGAACAAGAAATGCGTCTGTCGAACGCGGATGCCACCTGCAGCATATTTGAGAAACTGTGGTTAACCGAAAAATGTGACGGACGGACAGACGGACGGACGGACGGACGGTCCAAACACTATATGCCACCCGTTTCTTCGAAACCCGGTGGCATAAAAATAAGTTAATTTTCAGTATTATAAACTGAAGGTAATTTTCAGTATTATAATTATTTTTGAATAATATCCAATTGTATACAGACAACTTATAATGTACTCGTAGGTCCAGAAATAACATACCAATATGCAATTGACGGATTTTCCTATTCTCTGATCACTTTCTATGCATATTTACGTCCAAGTGACTTTAACTCTCATTACGCGGGAGACGGAAATTGTCGTCTGCTGTTTTTCATTTTTGCCTTAATTCTTAACAAAAAACCCGTTTTAACAGCACATGAGAATCGTCTCCAGTGGAGACGATTCTCATGCGCTGTCAAACCAAGTTTTTGTCGAGAAATATTGAAAATAAAATATTTCCAGCAGACGACAACATTTAATTCAAGTAGTAAGGGTTAAATGTACATGCCCACTCAGTAGGTACAAACTGTTCTTTATAAGAATTAAATAAATGTATTATTGTCTCACTATTCCACCAGTTCTAAAAATTACGAGTGCGCTATACAGATTACTCATTTAGTAATATTTATTTTACTGACAGTGACTCGCGGTGGTATCAGACTATTTTCATATGCAAATGAGGCATGATATTTTTTAATTACGTATACTAATTAAATGCGTCACCTGATAAAATATATTTTGTAACGTATGATCATTGCACATCAAAAAATAAATAGAGAGAAACAATAGTAATGTACGTTAACAGTTTAAGGAAACGCGGTTACGCCCCTGATATCAGTGAGGAAATTTTCGTCTGATATAAAATGTATAATAATGCCAATCAATACGTGGGTTAATGGTGAATTAATGTTTATTTTGCCAGAAAATGTCACATCTACAGAACATACAACACTATTTGTCTCCCTATATTATAACCTGGCATGTGAGACCCCGGCTTTAATTATAACAAACACCATAATACGGTCGGAGTAGCAGATCAAGAGATTTTCCATAAATATCATAATCGAAAATCGAGAGCGAAAAACGAAAGCTCATGCAGAATACAATATTCTTCTCGTCTTCCCAGACGACTTACTATCAGATAAAGACCACACGTGAATAACGACTTACTATCAGATAAAGACCACACGTGAATAACGACTTACTATCAGATAAAGACCACACGTGAATAACGACTTACTATCAGATAAAGACCACACGTGAATAACGACTTACTATCAGACAAAGACCACACGTGAATAACGACTTACTATCAGATAAAGACCACACGTGAATAACGACAAAATGGTAAAAAAAAAACAATCCTAGTTATGTTTAGAAACCAGCCAGAAGTCAGAGAAATAATAATAGCCATGGAAACAAAATATGTCCTCTATAGGCCAACTATTTATGTACGGTAAAGACCGGAATTTAACTATTACAATGCTGAATAAAACTTTGTCGTCTGCTGTTTATTTTTTACTTTTGCATTTTTCTCATCAAAACATGGTTTGACAGCACTTTAGAGTCATGTCCAATGGGAATGATTCCAAAGTGATGTCAAACCATGCTTTTATTGAGTAAAACAACAAAATATAAAACAACAGCAGACAACAATATTTGTTTCCCATGTTGTAAGTGTTAATGTAATAAGTCGTCATACTGTCTTGAAAAAAGTAGAATTTAAATTAAAAAGTTTTTGACGCGATTTGGTTCTACCTGTAGTTATCTAATGCAATTTATCTCGACTTGGTCAGATATTAAGTCATCTGGATGTGATAGTTATGTAGTTGCAGCCTGTAACTCTGTGACCCTCCCGTACCGTACGTGCCAGAGTTACAGTTCATCCCATAGCATTCCCCTGCAGAGTAGCGAATCAGATCTGATTCGCACTTCAAATGTTAATTATGAGCAATTTTGTGTATTTTTGATATGAAGTAAATGTCTGTATTATGAAACTACTATTTTACATTAATTATTTCATAAATTACATTCGCACTGTAGATAGTAAATATGACATTTTTAAAATATCTTTCAATTGAAACCTGTGTTAGAATTAGGAAACTGATATAAACTAATACTTCTAAAGTATTTTTTATCTTTGCAGCATATTCAGGAAATAAAATTTTGTCTACTAGGGTCCAACACAAATATTTCATGTGAGTTTTGGCTGGTACTGATTGGGTCTCTAGTATATTTTAGCTTAAATTTACTTAGTAGGTCTTGTGCATTGGTAAATTTATGAAATAATTAATGTAATATGGTAATTGCTCATAATTAACATTTGAAGTGCAAATCAGTTTGTTTGTTTGTTTGTTTGTTTGTTTGTTTGTTTGTTTGTTTGTTTGTTGGGGTTTAACGGCCTATCAACAGCTAAGGTCATTTAAGGCCGGGTCAATGGGTTTAGTACTAAATCCGATATATTACCTGTAAAAGTACATGTACATGTACATGTTCAAGTACATGTCATGTACATGAAGTGCAAACCAGATCTGATTCGCTACTCTGCAGGTGAATGCTATGGGAGGAACTGTAACTCTGGTACGTACGGTACGGAGGTCACAGAGTTACAGACTGCAACAACTAATAGTTATGTAGTTAACCCTTTGAACCAGAAATCCCGCTATAGCGGTTTATGCAAACAGTGCAGATCCAGATGAGCCGGCTCGTAACGAGCCGTCTCATCCGGAGCTGCACTTTTGCAAGTAAGTTTTATATTTGTTAGAAGAAAAACAACCCCATTTTCATAAATGGACTAATCTGAAAACCATTTTGTGACGATTGGATTGGTCGGAAAATTAGCATATTACAGTCCATTACAGTTCCTTAGGGTTGAAAGGGTTAAGAATAAGACGACGTATACTGTGCATTAGTCTTAGCTATCATGCTATCACGTTACGTGGATGGCAACAATATGCCACCTTACATGTACATACTGTCTTAATTTGACGAGAAAACCGTTTGGAGTATTTACAGTGGAACCTCTCTAAACCGGACACCGACAACACAATTTATATCTGATGTTAGTGTCTGTTCATGATTGCAAGCTACACAAACGTGTCTTGGAGTGCTCATATGCCAGAATTATAGTGGGACCTCTCTAAACTGACAGGTTCCACTGTAAATTAAAACTCAATGTCACTACTGGGCAATATCACGTTTTTCGCGAGACGTCGTTAGTTATCTCCTCTTGATAAGTTTGTAAGATACTTGTGTGATTAAGACCACTTACAAGGTGTGTTAACCCATTAAATGCGGAATACACCTTCATAGGTATGAACATTTTAAAATATTTTATTTTGATGCCACCGGGTTTCGAAGAAACGGGTGGCATATAGTGTTTGGACCATCCGTCCGTCCGTCCGTCTGTCCGTCTGTCTGTCTGTCTGTCTGTCTGTCTGTCTGTCTGTCTGTCTGTCTGTCTGTCGTCTGTCTGTCTGTCTGTCTGTCTGTCTGTCCGTCCGTCACACTTTTCGGTTAACCAATTTGTCACAGTTTCTCAAATATGCTGCAGGTGGCATCCGCATTCGACAGACGCATTTCTTGTTATTTTTGTTATTTCTCAATGAAAGTATATGTTGTCACCACTCATTTGAACCGTCTCGACGAGACGGTTCAAATGGTGGTTGCGACATATACTTCTAAGCACATTTTAATAAATATTATGATTTTCCCCAATCAAAATGGCATATCCTCAGCATGAAATGGGTTAAGTCGACTTAGTTATCACGTTGTGTGGATGACAGAAATGCCAGGTTATAATACAGGGAGACATATTTGTTTCGTTTATTCTTTAGATGGGACAGTTTCTGGCAAAATAAACATTAATTTACCATTAGTAGATGTGCTAATTGACAGTATTATACGTTTTATATCAAAGGTGAATGGCCAATTTGATATCAGGGGCGATAACCGTGTTTCCTTAAAATGTTAACGGAAACAACTATTTATTCTCTCTATATATTTTTTGATGTGCAATGATCGTACTTTATGATATGTTGATAAAATATTTATTCAGACGACCCATTTAGTTGATATAAATACAGTGTAACCTCTCTATTAAAACCGGACACCCTGGGAGGTCCTCAGAGTGTCCGTTTTACAGAGGCTCCACTGTAATTAAACACTCCGTGAACAGTTTTTGTAATTTCCAATCATGAAAAGTCACGACAATGACATAAATGACAATAAATGACAAAGAAACCCAACTAAATTAAACACAATGGGGTCGCCAGGGTGTCTGGTTTAGAGAGGTTCTACTGTAATTAATAAAACATCCTGCCTCATTGCATATGAAAATCACAGGTTGAAGTAACGGACCGAGGTCTATAAATACATTAAATATGCCTAAAAGCATCAATAAACGAAAACAAAAAATAAGGTAAAAAAATGTTTTTTCCTCTCCATATAGACTCCATAGGAGTCTATAGGAGGCAGTAAAAAAACATTTTTTAGCTTATTTTTTTTTTATGGAGTACATTGTATATGGAGGGAGTAAAAAAAACATTTTTTTAGCTTATTTCTTTTTGTTGATTGATGCTTTTGATTTTACAGGCCCGTAGCCAGGGGGGGTCGGAGCGGTCGTCGACCCCCCCCCCCCCCCCCCACCCCCCCCCCGCCCAGCCTCGAAGTACACTTTTTTAGCATCGAGGTCCACTTTTTTAGACCCCCCAATATACCTCAGGCCCATTGGGCCTTCGAAACGACCCCCCCCCCCTTCAAACAGCTCTGGCTACGGGCCTGTTTTAGGCATATTTAATGTATTTATAGACATCGGTCCATTACTTCAGTCTGTGATGAAAATAGCTGGCTACCACTGTGAGTCACTATCAGCCAGCATGATCAGTAAACAAGGATCTATGTCTCTGCAGTAAATTAACCCTTAAACCACTACACACAACAATTGCCATCTACTGTTGCTTTTATATTTTGCCCCATTTATCAATAAAACATGGTTTGACAACACTTCAGAATCATTTCCCATGGAAATGATTCTGAAGTGCTGTCAAAGCATGCTGTAAATTATTCTAAAGTGTTGCCAAAGCATCTTTTTGATGATAAAAATGGAAAATAGAAACGGCAGACAACAAAACAATTAAGATAGTGGTCTACGGGTAAAAGATTGCTAAATGATTATATCTGTGCATAGCAGGCACTCAAATTTTTTAAAACAGGCGTAATAGTTACACAATTATACACTTATTTAATTTCCATGCATATTGTGTACCGACTAGATGGGACCACCTCTTTAACATGTACTTGATATTGTGGTAGTCAACTCTTGACAATTGACGGCTTCCTAATATGTGGCTGTGACTTGAGAAATGGGGCTTATGGGATTTGTAACCAACCAGTGTAGCTCCTGATCAAATAGCACACTCCTGGGGCCAGTTTCACTAAATTTCGTAAGACTAAAATGTTCGTAAGTGCAAAATTATGATAGTCGGTAAATAGCACATTAACAATGTTTTCTTGTAAACAATTATTGGATTTACATTTATTGAGCATAGGCTATATATGCAGCCTATGCTCAATAAATGTAAATCCATCGATTGAAATTTACAGACGATCCTAAATTTGCGCTTACAAACATTTTAGTCGTACAAAGTTTAGTGAAACGGGCCCCTGGTGACTGCTAACAATCTATATTGCTTGTTAGAAGCATGGTGGGGGTGTTTCACTGACGGAAACTCGAACAGTGCAGATCCTGATCAGACTGTGCGGATGCACAGGCTGATCTGGATCTACACTGGTCGCAAAACCTTTAAGCCCCATTTCTCCAGTCACAGCCATGACTAGCAATGACTCAGTGTTGCTCGACCACAAAGCTTTCTAATTGCCCATAGTATAGGAGGAGCGTAATTTACCCATTGTCGTCTGTAGATACAACGTTTGTGATGAAATTTGATTTATTTCTCCATAAACGTACATGCATATGCTGTCACCACTCATTTGAACAGTCACGTAAACTTTCGAAAATAAATGAGGAAAATATACATATTTTTTAAAACTGACAACATTTCATACTACTTTTACATCTACTTGTCCCGTCTGTTATTTGCGATATTTGAAGGGTTCGTGCTGAACTACATATTGTCTAAATTCCCAATGTTTCATATTACACGTACGTTGTCTAATTTAAGATTAGATTAATATCAAGCAAATTAGTCATTGTATACACATACTTCACCGTCTATATTTCATATAGACCTTGTATCTATGCATTCATAGGTGAAAGGTTCCATTTGTATAAACGTTTTTCTGTTTTAGAATCTATGACCAAATATACACATACATATGTATGTAGTTTAGGCCTATATATGATGACGTGTACATACTAATATCAGTAACATGTCTCAAATGACAAAAATAAATGTGCATGCAATGCGCAGTATGAATATTCAAGATCTTTTCTTTAATTTTCAAGAAAAGATCTTGAAAATTCAAGAAAAGATCTCGAAAATTCAAGAAAGTATCTTGAAAATTCAAGAAAAGATCTCGAAAATTCAAGAAATGAAAATCCAAGAAAACATCTTGAAAATTCAAGAAAGTATCTTGAATATTCAAAAAAAGATCTTGAAAATTCAAGAAACGATCTTGAAAATTCAATAAAAGATCTTGAAAAGTCAAAAAAGATCTCAATAAAAGAACTTGAAAAGTCAAGAAAAGATCTCGAAAATTCAAGAAAGAATCTTGAAAATTCAAGAAAAGATCTCGAAAATTCAAGAAAAGAACTTGAAACTTCAAGAAAAAAATCTTGAATAAATGGAAATAAAAATAAGTGAAGTGGCCCTAATGGGCTTCCGTATGATACACACTAACAAGAGCGTGTAAATGTATAATTTATACATGTATCAGATAATCCCATCATCATCACACTTATGCTATGATGCGATTATCATTGAAATCAGTTATAATATCGGTGTAGCTCCTGTAGCTGATTTCACCAAAAAAGAAATTTTCAATTTAAGGATACATTTATTAACTTTCATTTTATGAAATAAAATATTTTCAGACCAATTTATTATACATGTACTGAGTTTATTAGCTCGACTATTCGAAGAATAAGTAGAGCTTATGTTGTCACCCCGGCGTCGGCGTCGGCGTCACCGTCACGCCTTGGTTAAGGTTTTTAGTCAACCTTGTATATGGAATACTACTGGCCCTACACCCACCATACTTGGACAACTTCATCTCCTAGTGATGTACATCAATAATCCCTGATCTATATTTGACCTTGACCTACATTTCCTCTTGAATTACTTAAGTTAATTCCCCTTGGTTAAGGTTTTTAATCAACCTTGGTTTATGTTTTTAGTCAAGCTTGTACATGGAACACTATTGTGCATACAGACACCATACTTGGACAACCTTTTCTCATAGGGATGTACATCAATAACCCCTGATCTATATTTGACCTTGACCTACATTTCCTCTTGAATTACTTACTTAATCCCCTTGGTTAAGGTTGTAGTCAAGCTTGTATATGGAATTACTCCTGGACCTACACCCACCATACTTGGACAACTTCATCTCCTAGTGATGTACATCAATAACCCCTGATCTATATATTTGACCTTCACCTACATTTGCTCTTGAATTACTTACATAATTCCCATTGGTGAACGTTTTTAGTCAAGCTTGGTTAAGGTTTTTAGTCAAGCTGGTACATGGAATACTATTGTGCATACAGACACCATACATGGACAACCTTTTCTCATAGGGATGTACATCAATAACCCCTGATCTATATTTGACCTTGACCTACATTTCCTCTTGAATTACTTACTTAATTCCCCTTGGTTAAGGTTTTTAGTCAAGCTTGTATATGGAATACTCCTGGACCTACACCCACCATACTTGGACAACTTCATCTCCTAGTGATGTACATCAATAACCCCTGATCTATATTTGACCTTCACCTACATTTGCTCTTGAATTACTTACTTAATTCCCATTGGTGAACGTTTTTAGTCAAGCTTGGTTAAGGTTTTTAGTCAAGCTGGTACATGGAATACTATTATGCATACAGACACCATACTTGGACAACCTCTTCTCATAGGGATGTACATCAATAACCCCTGATCTATATTTGACCTTGACCTACATTTCCTCTTCAATTACTTAGTTAATTTCCCCTTGGTTATGGTTTTTAGTCAAGCTTGTATATGGAATACTACTGGCCTTACACCCACCATACTTGGACAACTTCATCTCCTAGTGATGTGCATCAATAACCCCTGACCTATATTTGACCTTCACCTACATTTCCTCTTGAATTACTTACTTAATTCCCCTTGGTTAAGGTTTTTTAGTCAACCTTGGTTAAGGTTTTTAATCAAGCTTGTACATGGAATACTATTGTGCATCCAGACACCATACTTGGATAACTTTTTCTCATAGGGATGTACATCAATAACCCCTGACCTTTATTTTACCTTCACCTACATTTAATCTTGAATTACTTGGTTAATGTTTATAGTCAAGCTGTACATGATATGGAATACTCCTGGGCCTAACATCAACCATACTTGGACAACTTCATCTCCATGTGATGTACATCAATAATCCCTGACCTATATTTGACCTTGAACCTACTTTTATCCTTGGATTACTTACTTATTTCCCCTTGGTTACGGTTTTTAGTCAAGCTTGATATGGAATACTCCTGGGCCTACAGCAACCATACTTGGAAAACTTCATCTCCTAGTGATGTACATCAATAACCCCTGACCTATATCTGACTTTATTGACCTACATTTATCCTGAATTACTTACATTAATTTCCCTTGGTTAATGGTTTTTCTTAGTCAACCTTGGTTAACAGGATTTTATTGCAAGGCCGGCGGTTTGGCCCGGCCACCTTGTTTGTCAAGCTATGTGTACATCGACAACCCTCGTAGTCGAGCTATGCTGTTCTCCTACAGCTCTTGTTACATTAGTTATTACATTTGTAATAATTCAGTATAATAATTCTGCATACTTTAAATGATCAAATAAATGCAGTCGTTAGTTCTATATGAAATAATGCATTATGGGAAAAATAAATGATTACTCCTCAAAGTATACTTAGCTATAAACTATGCTTAGCAATTTTGGTGAACTACGAAAAAGAACGTGATTGTGAACGGACCTTATGACATAATTATACAGTGGAACCTCTCTAAACCGGACAACCTGGGAGCTTCCCAGGGTGTCCCGTTTAGAGAGGTTCCACTGTAAATTAGACATATGAATATGTCAATGCATACAGGTGGGCTTGACATGCTAACATGAACAGGCATTATCACCAGAGATATATAACAATGAATACAGACAGATACAGACGCTGCCTGCGTGTCCGGTTTAGAGAGGTTCTACTGTAAAACCATTCTAGACATCGGTCCCTTTGCACGTTCACTGTACTATTTTTGCTGCTACAGTCGAACCTCTCTAAACCGGACACAGACAAGTGTTAGTTGTGCTTAATTGTCATATGTTTCGTTCCCATTTACATCCACTGATAATGTATGTTCATGATCGCAATGCACCCACGCTTGACTTGAAGTAGTCAGCTGTCTGTTTTACAGTGGAACCTCTCTAAATCGGACACATCAAACGTTAGTTGTGCTTTCTGTATTGTTGATATGTTTCCTTCCAATTTACATCCACTGAGAATGTATGTTCATGATCGCAATGCACCCACGCTTGACTTGAAGTAGTCATCTGTCTGATTTACAGTGAAACCTCTCTAAACCGGTCACCCTGGGGATCTCCCAGGGTGTCCGGTTTAGAGAGGTTACACTGTAACTATGTATATAAGTCTATTGTTAGTTACCATGCATACATAATGGAGAATGAGATTGGTTTATTGTATTGTTATGAAATTAGACTAAACACTACAACATTTGTCTACACTGGTTGCTGCTAGTAAGGTGCATAGTGGCCTGGCCAGACAATTTCAACCTGTAAGATTGACCGCGTACTGGTAACTATAGGAAAACCTGCCATGATTATGGCAAACCAAATGCACAATAATTCCATTAAACCATGGTTTGGAGCTCAAACCCTAGTTTAGGCTCCTCAAACCCTAGTTTGGGCTTAAACTGCCATTTGAGATCCCAAATGGTAGTTTTCTTAAACCCTGGTTTGAGCAATTATTGTGCACTTGGCGGCAGAAACCACCGTTTGGACTCTCAAACTAGGGTTTCTGATAGCTTAAACCACGGTTTGAGCTCAAACCCCACCCCAGTTTAGACTGCCCAAACCCTAGTTTAGGCTCGCCAAATGCACAATAATTCCCTAAACCCCAGTTTGAGAGTCTAAACCAGGGTTTAGGCTCTCAAACTCCAGTTTGAGCAATTATTGTGCATTTGGCCAGAAACTGCCGTTTGAGGTCGTAATCGAATAAAAAGCCTAAACCCTAGTTTGGACCCAAACCACAGTTTAAGAAAAAACTGCCAATCGTGATCCCAAACGGTAGTTTTCTTAAACCCTGGTTTGAGAAATTATTGTGCACTTGGCGGCAGAAACCACCGTTTGGACGCTCAAACTAGGGTTTCTGATAGCTTAAACCACGGTTTGAGCTCAAACCCCAGTTTAGACTGCCCAAACCCTAGTTTAGGCTTGCCAAATGCACAATAATTCCTTAAACCCCAGTTTGAGAGTCTAAACCAGGGTTTAGGCTCTTAAACCTCAGTTTGAGCAATTATTGTGCATTTGGAGAGAAACTGCCGTTTGAGGTCGTAATCGAATAAAAAGCCTAAACCCTAGTTTGGACCCAAACCACAGTTTAAGAAAAAAACTGCCAATCGTGATCCCAAACGGTAGTTTTCTTAAACCCTGGTTTGAGCAATTATTGTGCACTTGGCGGCAGAAACCACGAAATTAGGGGCTCTCAAACTAGGGTTTCTGATAGCTTAAACCACGGTTTGAGCTCAAACCCCAGTTTAGACTGCCCAAACCCTAGTTTAGGCTCGCCAAATGCACAATAATTCCCTAAACCCCAGTTTGAGAAGCTAAACCATGGTTTTAGGCTCCCAAACCCCAGTTTGTGAGCAATTATTGTGCATTTGGCCAGAGAAACTGCCGTTTGAGGTCGTAATCGGTAGTTAATTTACTAAATCGGCCTAAACCATGGTTTCTGTTACCGTCACACCCCGAGTTACGATTGGTTAAAGTGATTACAAAGCCTGGTTATCATTGGCTGATCGCTTAAAATATGTGGCATCCGTCACACCCCGAGTTACGATTGTTTCATCGATCTCAAAGCCTAGTTACCATTGGATGATCGATTTAGTCTACGGTTATCGGTGGCATGGAAATGCACGCGTCACTAACTGGCGTAATGGTCGATTATTTGGATAAAGGTGATATACGGCGTAATGGTGGAAAGAAAAATCGGCGTAATTATCTGAGAGAGGTGAATGCACACCATCCATCCACCATCCATCTTTTATTTTCTTTATTGATTTAAAAGACTGACCCAAAACCAATTGCGTATAGTACACGGGATATGTGTAATGTGGTATGTGGCTCTTACTATTAATGTGACCAGAAACACATATTACTTATGTCTCTGATGTCACATATAACATAATAATCCAAATAATTCATTGATTTGAATTTCAAGTTATCAGTTCTACTTATTTTTGCTGACCGACAAAATTAAATAGGAATAGAGCTGAATTAACTTCAATTTCATGTTAGCGTTCCTAAAAATTACTTGATTTTGCTTAATTTAACTTGCGAAATCTCCTTCATCATCGTAACCTACCGATCATAAATAAATTTGAAGCCATCTGAATTTATAGCATAATTAATTGAAGTAAGTGAATTGTTCAAGTTACAATTCATAAAAATTACTTATGCTGACCAACAAAAAAATTAAAACTTCCGAAATCTTATATCATACAGACGGAGAATAATTAAATTGGAATACAACTGAATAATAATTGAATTAACTTGAATTTCAAGTTAGCATTCCTAAATATTGCTTATTTTTACTGACCGCCAAAATATTTAACTTGCGATATCTCATATCATACCGACTGAGGAAAATTAAATTGGAATACACCTGAATTCATAGCATAATTCATTGAATGAACTTGAAGTTCCAGTTCGCATTCTTAATAAGTTACTTATTTTTCCTGACAGCAAAAAAAATTAACTTGCGATATGGCAGAAAATGGAGCTCGCAAAATCTCATTACATACCGAACGAGCATAAATAAATTTGAATACAGCTGAATTTATACCATAGTAATTGAATTATCTTGAATTTCAAGTTAGCAGTCCCAAAAATTATTACTTATTTTTACTGAGCCGCCAAAACATTTAACTTGCGAAATCTCATATCATCTGATCATACAGACCGAGCATAACTAAATTTGAATACAGCTGAAAGATTAATTGAAATAATTTGGATTTCAAATTAGCAAAAGATTTAACTTGCGATATCTCATTCATGCCGACCAGAAGAAAATTAAATGTGTATACACCTGAAATTATAGCATAATTAATTGAATTAGCTTGAAGTTCAAGTTAGCATTCCTATAACTTACTTATTTTTGCTGAACCTCAGAAAATTTTTTAACTTGCGATATCTCATAATCATACCGACCGAGGATAATTCATGTGTATAACACCTGAAATTATAGAATAAATAATTGAATTAGCTTGAAGTTCAAGTTAGCATTCTGCAAAATTACTTATTTTACCAGACCGCCAGAAAATTTACTGAACTTGTGATAATCTCATACCATACCGACCGATTGTTAATTAATGTGTATACACCTGAAATTATAGCTAATTAATTGAATTAGGCTTGAAGTTCAAGTTAGCATTCCGCGAAATTACTTATTTTACCAGACCGCCAGAAAATTGACTGAAACTTGCCGGATATCTCATACCTCAATACCGGACCGATGTTAAATTAAAATGTGTATACACCTGAAAATTATAGCATAATTAATTGAATTAGCTTGAATGTTCAAGTTAGCATTCCTAAAAATTACTTATTTTTCCTGACCTTGAAAAATTTTTACTTGCAATATCTCATATCATAACGACCGAGGATAATTCAATGTGTATACACCTGAAATTATAGCATAATTAATTGAATTAGCTTGAAGCTCAAGTTAGCATTTCGCAAAATTACTTATTTTTCCTGACCGCCAAAATATTTAACTTGCGATATGGCAGATCATACCAACCGAGCATAACTAAATTTGAATACAGCTGATTAATTAATTGAAATAACTTGAATTTCAAATTAGCATTCCTAAAAATTATTTATTTTTGCTGACCACGAAAAAATTTAACTTGCGATATCTCATATCATACCGACCGAGGATAATTCAATGTGCATACACCTGAAATTATAGATAATTAATTGATCATACCGACCGATGTTAATTAAATGTGTATACACCTGAAATTATAGCATAATTAATTGAATTAGCTTGAAGTTCAAGTTAGCATTCCTAAAAATTACTTATTTTTCCTGACCTCGAAAAAATTTAACTTGCGATATCTCATATCATAACGACCAAGGATAATTCAATGTGCATACACATGAAATTATAGAATAAATAATTTAATTAGCTTGAAGTTAGTTCAAGTTAGCCTAAATATTCCGCAAAATTTCTATATTTTTACCGACCGTCCAAAATATTTATCACTTGCGATATCTCATAAGCATTACCGACCGAATGTTATTAAATATGTGTTATGATCACGAAACTTATAAACTTATTTTTAGCAATTTAATTGAATTATAGCTGAAGTTCAAGTAGCATCCTAAAAATTATTACTTATTATTCCAGACCGCCAAAAAATTTAACTTGCGATATCTCATATCATACCGACCGATGTTAATTAAATGTATACACCTGAAATATAGCATAATTAATTGAATTAGCTGAAGTTCAAGTAGCTAATTAATTGAAATTAGCTTAAGTTCAAGTTATCATTTCGCAAAATTACTTTATTTTTCCTGATCGCGAAAAAATTTACAAAACTTGCTACATCTCATATCATACCGAGCGAGCAGAATTAAATTGGAATACACCTGAATTTATAGCATAATTAATTGAATTAACTTGAATTTGAAGTTAGCAGTCCCAAAAATTACGTTAATTTTGCTGACCGACACAAACTGTGACTCGCAAAATCTCGATCATTACATACTGACCGAGCATATACATTTGAATACAGTTGATTAATTAATTTAATCAACTTGAATTTCAAGTTAGCATTCCCAAAAATTACTTATTTTTGCTTATTTTTTGCTGATCGCCAAAAAATAACTTGAACTTGAACTTGCGAAATCTCATACATACCACCGATCATAAATAAATTTGAATACACCTGAATTTATAGCATAATTAATTGAAGTAACTTGAAGTTCAAGTTAGCATTCCTAAAAATGACATATTTTTGGTGACCGCGAAACAATTTAACTTGCGATAAATGATATCATACCGACCGAGCATAATTAAATTTGAATAGAGCTGAATTTATAGCATAATTAATGGAATTAACTTGAATTTCAAAGTTCGCGTTCCTAAAAATTAATTATTTTTGCTGACTGCCAAAACATATAAACTTGCGAAATCTCATATCATACCGACCGACCATAATTCAATTTGAATACAGCGAAATTTATTGCATAATTAATTGAATTAACTTGAATTTCAAGTTAGAATTCCTAAAAATATTACTATTTTTGCTGACAGCCAACAAATTTAACTTTCGGCATCTCATATCGTAGCGACCGATAATAATAATTTAATTTGAATACACCTAAATTTATAGCATATATATAAATTAAATGGAATTAGCTTGAATTTCAAGTTAGCATTCCTAACTATTACTCATATTTTGGTTGACCTCCAAAAAATAAAATTTAACTCAGGCTTGCGGAATCTCATATCATACCGACCGAGCATAATTAAATTGGAATACAGCTGAATTTAAATTCATAGAATAATTAATTGAATTAACTTGAATTTCAAGTTAGCAGTCCCAAAAATTACTTAATTTTGCAGACCGCCAAAAAATGGAACTCGCAAAATCTCATTACATACCTACCGAGCATAATTAAATTTGAATACAGCTGAATAATTAATTCCATTAACTTGAATTTCAAGTTAGCATTCCCAAAAATTAGTTATTTTTGCTTACTGCCAACTTTTTTTAACTCAGTTGCAAAATCTGATATTATACCGACCGAGTATAATTAAATTTGAACACATTTAATTTTGACTAGCCGAATATCGAATGGCGGCCGACAAAATATTTTATTGTGAAGTCTCAAATCTTACAAACCGAGCATAAGTCTTGCAAAATATCGCATTCATAAAAATGATTTATGTCGGCCGACAAAATATTAATTTGTGAACACTCAAATCTTAAAAAAACTATTTTTTTTTTGTGAAAAATTATCGCATTCATAACTCAGTGGTTTGTTGCAGAGAGTAATTAAGCATTTGTTTAATTTATATTGGCAAACTGCTGAATTTACATGAAAAATTAGTTTTTTTTTCTGACCACAAAAAAATATAACTTGTGAAGTATCCTAGTATATATTATATAGTATATATATTATAGTATTATTTATTTCCAGAAGATTGAATTATCTTATTCAACTTGTCTAAAACTCTAATTAAGCAACAGTTTAAAATTAATTATTAGGCAACACTTGAAATTTCATTAGTCGAAGACACTAGTTATGCATCAATTTAAATGTCTATTGCTAAATCATCAAAAAAAATGAATTATTTTACTATGCCAGCCGACAACTATTTCATTTGTGAAGTCTCAAATCTTACAAAACCAAGCATTAATTTATGTAAAATATCGCATTATAAAAATTAATTATTTATGTCGCGTACAAAATATTCTATTTGTAAGTCTCAGATCTTACAAACCAAAGTATAATTTTAATGATCTTCTGGTTTGTTGCAGAGAGTAATTAACGCATCTATTTAATATATATTGGCAATTACCGCTGAATTTACATAAAAAAAACATGTCTGCTCACCGCCAAAAAATGTAACTTGTGAAGTCTCATAGCATATCGACAGAGCATAATAATTGGATTATCTTATTCAGCTTGTTGAAAACTCTAATTACAAACCGAGCATAATTTTTGCAAAATATTGCCATAAAAATTAATTATTTATGTCAGTCAAAAATATTTCATTTACTCTTTATATAAGTAGAATCCCCACTGTATCCAGACTGATTAGGGACTACACTGATGTACATATTGTCGGTAGTCTAATCAGCCTTGGTAAATAAGCAAGCTGATCGGGGACTACTAGTACATGTGCTGCAGTGCATGGTGTCGGTTGTCTGGTCAACCTAGTTAGATATGGAGGCTGATCAGGGACTACGTTTGGTATACAGAGTGTCGGTAGTCTGATAACATAGCTAGGTAGCCGTGTGATCAGGGACTACACACTGATGTACATAGTGTCGATAGCTGAATCAACCTAATAGATGTGCCGCCTGATCAGGACTACACTGATATACATAGTGTGGGTAGCCTGATCAAACCTAGCTAAGATATGTGCCCTGATCAGGGACTGCACTGATATACATTAGTGTGGGTAGCCTTGATCAACCTAGCTAAGATATTGTCGCCTGATCAGGGACTACAATGAATATACATAGTGTGGGAGCTGATCAACCTAGCTAAGATATGTCCCGGCCTGATCAGGGACTACACTGATATAACATAGTGAGTAGCCTGATCAACCTAGCTAAGATATGTCCGCCTGATCAGGCACTACGCTCGTATACTATATGAATGTAGGACAAACCCCTTTGACATAACGCCCTTCGTGTGAAAATGACAACATGGACAAATCCCCACTTCATGATTTTAAAGAAAGGGTGGACATAACCCCTTCATGATTTATACAGGGTGGACATAACCCCCTTCATGATTTTTACAGGGTGGACAAAACCCCCTTCATTAATTCCCGGGATGAATTTAACATTTGTGTGCTGTTTATTATTATTGATGATATTATTTTACTAAAAAAAATTTAAAAAAAAAAAAACTATAATACAAACAAACAAAATATTATATATTGGCTAATATATAGTGTCGGTAGCCTGATTAACCTAGCTAGATATGGCACCTGATCAGGGACTACACCGGTGTACGGATTACCGATAGTCTGATCAACCTAGGTAGATATGTCGGCTGCTCAGGGATACACCGGTGTACAGATTACTGATAGTCTGATCAACCCAACTGGATATGCCGGGTGCTCTGGGACCGGTGTAAAGATTAATGATAGTCTGATCAACCCAACTGGATATGCCGGCTGCTCTGGGACTACACTGGTGTACAGATTACCGATAGTCTGATCAACCTAGCTAGTTATGCCGGCTGCTCAGGGACTACACTGGTGTACAGACTACTGATAGTCTGATCAACCTAGCCAGATATGCCGGCTGCTCTGTGACTACATGTACACTGGTGTACAGATTACTGATAGTCTGACCAACCCAACTAGATATGCCGGTAGCTCATGGACTATACTGGTATATAGATTATCGATAGTATGAACAACTCAGCTAGACATGCTGCCGCCTGATCAGGGACTACACCGGTGTACATATTACCGATATTCTAGTCAACCTAGCTAGATATGCCTGCTGCTCAGGGAATACAGCTCATGGACTATACTGGTGTATAGATTATCGATAGTATGAACAACTCAGCTAGACATGCTGCCGCCTGATCAGGGACTACACCGGTGTACATATTACCGATATGCTAGTCAACCTAGCTAGATATGCCTGCTGCTCAGTGAATACACCGGTGTACAGATTACCGATAATCTGGTCAACGTAGCTAGATATGCCGCCTGCTCAGGGACTACACCGGTGTACAGATTACCGATAGTCTGGTCAACCTAGCTAGATATACCGGCTGCTCAGGGACTACACTGTGTACAGATTACTGATAGTATAATCAACCTAGCTAGATATGCTGGCTGCTCAGGGACTACACTGGTGTACAGATTACCGACAAACTGAACAACTAAGCTAGATATGCCGCCTGATCAGGGAGTACACCGTGTACAGATAACCTATCTAGATATGCCAGCTGCTCAGGGAATACACCGGTGTACAGATTACTGATAGTTTGATCAACCCAACTGGATATGCCGGCTGCTCAGGGACTACACTAGTGTACAGATAACCGATAGTCTGGTCAACCTAGCTAGATATGCCGGCTGCTCAGGGACTACACTGGTGTACAGATTACTGATAGTATAATCAACCTAGCTAGATATGCTAGGCTGCTCAGGGACTACACTGGTGTACAATTATTACCGACAACAAACTGAACAACAAAGCTAGATATGCCGCCTGATCAGGAGTACACCGGTGTACAGATAACCGCTGCTCAGGGAATACACCGGTGTACAGATTACTGATAGTTTGATCAACCCAACTGGATATGCCAGCTGCTCAGGGACTACACTAGTGTACATATTACTGGTAGTCTGATCAACCCAGCTGGATATGCCGGCTGCTCAGGGACTAGACCGGTGTACAGATTACTGATAGTCCGATCAACCTAGCTAGATCAACCTAGCCACTGGCTGCTCAGGGACTACACTGTTGTACATATTAGCGATAGTGTGGTCATCCCAAGTTGATGAGCATGCTGATCAGGCACTACACTGGTTTACAATTTGGTGATGTCTCTAGACATTGAGAAATGTTTCGTCCAATGAAAACCATACATTGAGCCTAAACCCTGGTTTAAGCTCAAACCGTGGTTTAAGCTATCAGAAACCCTAGTTTGAGAGTCCAAACGGTGGTTTCTGCCGCCAAGTGCACAATAATTGCTCAAACCAGGGTTTAAGAAAACTACCGTTTGGGATCACGATTGGCAATTTTTTTCTTAAACTGTGGTTTGGGTCCAAACTAGGGTTTAGGCTTTTTATTCGATTATGACCTCAAACGGCAGTTTCTGGCCAAATGCACAATAATTGCTCAAACTGGGGTTTGAGAGCCTAAACCATGGTTTAGACTCTCATCTCAAACTGGCGTTTAGGGAATTATTGTGCATTTGGCGAGCCTAAACTAGGGTTTGGGCAGTCGAAACCGGGGTTTGAGCTCAAACCATGGTTTAAGCTATCAGAAACCCTAGTTTGAGCGTCTAAACGGTGGTTTCTGCCGCCAAGTGCACAATAATTGCTCAAACCAGGGTTTAAGAAAACTACCGTTTGGGATCACGATTGGCAATTTTTTTCTTAAACTGTGGTTTGGGTCCAAACTAGGGTTTAGGCTTTTTATTCGATTACGACCTCAAACGGCAGTTTCTGGCCAAATGCAACAATAATTGCTCAAACTGGGGTTTGAGAGCCTAAACCCTGGTTTAGACTCTCAAACTGGGGTTTAAGGAATTATTGTGCATTTGGCGAGCCTAAACTAGGATTTGGGCAGTCTAAACTGGGGTTTGAGCTCAAACCGTGGTTTAAGCTATCAGAAACCCTAGTTTGAGCGTCCAAACGGTGGTTTCTACCGCCAAGTGCACAATAATTGCTCAAACCCCAGGGTTTAAGAAAACTACCGTTTGGGATCACGATTTGGCAGTTTTTTTATTAAACTGTGGTTTGGGTCCAAACTAGGGTTTAGGCTTTTTATTCGATTACGACCTCAAACGGCAGTTTCTGGCCAAATGCACAATATAATTGCTCAAACTGGGGTTTGAGAGCCTAAACCCTGGTTTAGACTCTCAAACTGGGGTTTAGGGAATTATTGTGCATTTGGCGAGCCCAAACTAGGGTTTGAGGAGCCTAAACTAGGGTTTGAGCTCCAAACCATGGTTTAAGGAATTATTGTGCATTTGGCTTGCCATAGTACAAGGTCACTAGCCATTGAGTATCTGTTGACCTGGATATATTTTAGCAAGATGTTAGGCTGCAGCCAGTCATCCTGCTAAGTTATTTTTAGCTTCAAGGGTCATTGTCTTATGTGAATAAGTTTATCCATTGACCGAGATATATTTAGCAAGAATTTAGCCTAAAAATTGGAACCTGTCTGGAATTGATGGAATATGAGTTTAACATCTTATTAACCATTCCATATGAATACTTGTCATATTTAAAGTGGGTTATGACATAAATGTCAACTATATTGGCTATAATATCTGCTTTATTCCGATATCCATTTTGTAGGCAAACCTGCCTAAGAACTATGTTGACCCATTTAATTATCACCCACATTCTTTCTAAGTAATAAACTTTCTCATGCATATAAGGGGAGACTCGGGCGTGAGAAGACACTTTATGTTTTGGCCTCTTTCGAGAAATCTTCACTTTATAAATTATTCAGCCTTTAGTTTGGTCATGAGTTGTAATAAATAAATAAATGGTTTAACTATAATACGAGTTGTACAATGCTTGCCGTTATTATAACATTGTGTTCAATTTGTGTTCACTAGATGCATCATGATGAAAATGTGTGATTATTACAAATTCCAATTACAATTAAATATCTGAAATCGAACGTGTGTTTTGTTTAAATAATTATACATCCAACAAATGTTGTATGTTATACATTGTGTTATGCTAGTGTGACATAACACTGGTGGCAGCGAAATAAAAAGTGTAATGTTGTGCGTGGAACAATAGTGTTAAGTAGTGTGTCCACGCGGTGTGTTGGTTCATATGTGCCTTTTTCCTACCGAGCAAGCTGCGCAATACCGGTAACAGCGGTGAAGTGTTTTAGTTATGAACACTGGTGTCACTGGTGGCGCGCGTTTGTAACAGTATTGTACAGTGGAACCTCTCTAAACCGGACACCACGGCAACCTCTACTTTTGATGAGTTTCTTGATATTTTATCTCAGATGTTAAAGGTACATACATGTCCACCCACCCACTAGACACAAAATGTTCTTTATAGGAATTAAATAAGTGTATAATTGCATCACTATTCCACCATTTCTAAAAATGACGAATATCCGCTGTACAGATATAATCATTTAGTAATGTGTATTTTACTGACAGTGACTCGCGTTGGTATCAGGCTATTTTCATATGCAAATGAGGCATGCTCTTTTTTAATTATGTATACTAATTAAATGCGTCACCTGAAAAAATAATATTTTCGACAGATTATAAAGTGTGATCATTGCACATTAAAAAATAAACACAAAAAATAAATAGTAATGTCCGTTAACATTTTACGGAAACACGGTTATCGCCTCTGATGTCAGTGTGGAAATTTCCGGTTGATACAAAATGAATAATAATGTCAATCAATATGTGGGGTAATGGTGAATGAATGTTTATATTGCCAGAAAATGTCTCAGATGATGTCTCTGATATAGAAAACATGTTGTGTCTACTGCGTGGGCTTGTACCTTTAATGTATGTTCATGATTGCAGAGCACGACAATACATTTCAGAATGGTCATCTGCCTGATTTACAGTGGAACCTCTCTAAACCGGACACCCTCACAGGGTGTCCGGCTTAGAGAGGTTTCACTGTATTGTATTTACATCGGCGGCCAGTGTTGGATAATACTTGCAAGGATTGTGCCTTGTGTGCTTTGAGATAAGCTGACCAAACAAACATAAAACGCCAGAACCACCAATTGCTTGTAAATTCACATGCAGATTACAGCAATAAATTAGCTTAGTGTAGTAATAAACATTTGTACATTATTCATTGTGTACATATGCAAACATTGTATTAAATCATATACTCATTGAACAATATTTCCAAATCTGTTAACACATTGCAGAAAAAAATATCTTGATTGTTATGTTTATTTCTCCATAAAAATATATATTGTTATCACTGATTAGAGAACCTGTTCAAATGAGAAGTAACAACATAAAACCTTCGAGAAGAGATAACAAAAATAGGGAAAGTTGTCTTCCAAGGATTATGTACACAATACATTATATATGCAATTATTTCCCGTTTATTGCCCTTTGCCTGTAGCCAAGTTCATCAAAATTGCGAAGTATACTTATCTAGCAAAGTATACTTTGAGGGAGTAATCATTTATTTTTCCCGAAATGCATTATTTCATATATGTAGAACTAACCGTTGCATATATTTGATGATTAAAAGTATGCCGACTTATTATACTGAATTTATTACATTATCACAGCCAAAATTCAGTATAATAAAAATTTATAAATTTATTCTTCAATTGAAAATTTCTCCCTCAAAGTATACTTTGCTAGAAAAGTATACTTTGCAATGTTGGTGAAATATGATACAGGTCGGTGTGGTCGGATGACTCCCCGTACTGCCAGAGTTCCACTTTGTCATGCACTACAGAGGAACCCTCTAAACCAGATACTGGGGACAATATGGATGTTTAACTTAGATGTGTTTCGCTGTTATGTGTCTCTGATAACAATGACTTTTCATGATTGCAAAACACCAGAATGTGTCATGAAGCGCTAACATGTCTGATTTACAGTGGAAAATCTCCAAACCAGACACCATGGGGATCTCCACTGTATATTGTGATTATTGTTATTATATATATATGTATTCACTACATAGAAACATGACAAATGATTCGTATTATGTTGTTAGTCTTTGCTGAAAATGCTCGCGGACCCACATAGCTGCATAGGGTCTATCAGGACCTGGAAAAAGACCACCCGTTCAAGTAGGCTGGTTAACTACGGCAAGACTAACGCATACTGTCGCGTGGCATTCAAATGTGGCCGTGACTGGAGAAATGAGGCTTATGGCATGTGTGACCAGTGTTGCTCCTGATCAAATAGGACCCTTTTGTAGCCTGGTAATATTCTTAATTGCTCCATTACAAGCATGATGGGCTTTGCATTGATGAAATGGCGAACAGTGCACATCCTGATCAGACTGTGCGGACGCACAGGCTGATCTGGATGTACACTGGTCGCAACACCCACAAGCCCCATTTCTCCAGTCACAGCCACAAATACGGGAAGTGCAAAGTCAATTTCTTTCCTTTGTTTCATTATGATTCACCACTGAACTTTACATGTCTACTTCATAGTCATCACCAGCATTTTTGAACAAGGGGTTTGACTTTCTACGGAGCCCCACAGGGGACATAGAATTATTTTTTTTATTAATTCGTTCCCACGAAATAACAATTTGTTCCTTCAATTTAACAATTTGTTCCCACGAATTAAGAATTTGTTCCCACAAAATAACAATTCATTCCCACGGGAACGAATTGTTATATAGTGGGAACGAATGTTAATTCGAGAAGGGAACAAATTGTTAAATTGAGGGAACAAATTAATTTTGTAATTTTGTAACGAACGAATTGTCATTTTGTTGAAATGGGAACGAATTGTTAATTCGTGGCAACGAATTGTTACATTGTGGGAACGAATTGTTAATTCGAGGGAACAAATTGTTAAATTGAGGGAACAAATTGTTATTTCGTGGGAACGAATTAATAAAACAAATCCATGTCCTCTGCGGGGCTCTGTAACTTTCAGCTGTGAAGCACCACAATATCTACCCCGCATGCACGAGAATGGCTGTCTCTGAAAACATCTGAATATTCACTGAAACCCCCTCACCACAATATCCACCCCTCAGACATGAGAATGGCTGTATCTGAAAACATCTGAATATCCACTGAAACCCCCTCACCACAATATCCACCCCTCAGACAATGAGAATCATGTCCCCCCCCCCCCCCCCCCTCTGTACAAAATCTGCCCCCCTATCACTGACCCCTCACACTGAATATCCACCCTCAGGACTGAGAATGGCTGTCTCTGAAAACATCTGAATATTTCACTGAAACCCCCTCACCAACCAACCTGTATCGACCCCTCCAGGAAACATGAGAATGGGGCTGTCTCTGAAAACATCTGAATATCACCTGACCCCCTCAACCACAATATCACCCCTCAGACATGAGAATGGCTGTCTCTGAAAACACTGTATTTCCACTGAACCCCCTCACCACCAATTTCCACCCCTCAGCATGAGAATGGCTGTCTCTGACAACTGAATATCCACTGAAACCCCCTCACCACAATATCTACCCCTCAGACAT
This sequence comes from Conchocele bisecta, assembly GCA_029237695.1. NCBI lineage: Eukaryota > Metazoa > Mollusca > Bivalvia > Lucinida > Thyasiridae > Conchocele > Conchocele bisecta. The sequence continues at coordinate 48,738,290 of CM055270.1, read as the reverse complement.
GAGAATATGGCTGGTCTTCTGAAAACATCTGATGATCCACTGAAACCCCTCTCACCACAATATCCACCCCTCAGACATGAGAATGGCTGTCTCTGAAAACATCTGAATATCCACTGAAACCCCCTCACCACAATATCCACCCCTCAGACATGAGAATGGCTGTCTCTGAAAACATCTGAATATCCACTGAAACCCCCTCACCACAATATCCACCCCTCAGACATGAGAATGGCTGTCTCTCTGAAAAATAAAACACTGAATATATTCCACAACTGAAACCCCCTCACCACAATATCACCCTCTCAGACATGAGAATGGCTGTCTCTGAAAACATCTGAATATCCACTGAAACCCCTCCCCCACCACATATCCACCCCTCAGACATGAGAATGGCTGTCTCTGAAAAAATACATGAATGATCCACTGAAACCCCCCTCTCACAATATTCTACCCCTCAGACATGAGAATGGATGTCTCTGAAAACATTCTGAAATATCACTGAAAACCCCTCACCACAATATCCACCCTCAGGCATGAGAATGGATGTCTCTGAAAACATCTGAATATCCACTGAAACCCCTCACCACAATATCCACCCTCAGACATGAGAATGGCTGTATCTGAAAAACATCTGAATATCCACTGAAACCCCTCACCACAAAATATCTACCCCCTCAGACATGAGAATGGATGTCTCATGAAAACATCTGAATATCCACTGAAACCCCCTCACCACTATCCACCCCTCAGACTATGAGAATGGATGTCTCTGAAAAACATCTGTAATATCCACTGAAACCCCCTCACACAATTATCCACCCCTCAGACATGAGAATGGCTGTCTCTGAAAACATCTGAATATCCACTGAAACCCCTCACCCCACTTGTAAAAACATATCTGAATATCCACTGAAACCCCCTCACCCCACTTGTAAAAACATCTGATATCCACTGAAACCCCCTCACCCCACTTGTAAAAACATCTGAATATCCACTGAAACATCTGAATATATCCACTGAAACATCTGAATATCCACTGAAACATCTGAATATCCACTGAAACATCTGAACACTGAAACATCTGAATATCCACTGAAACATTTGAATATCCACTGAAACATCTGAATATCCACTGAAACCCCCTCACCCCACTTGTAAAAGTATCAAATTTGTGGCATACCAGATAGATTCTG
>CM055270.1:48672299-48736597 GCA_029237695.1 Conchocele bisecta | reverse complement strand
GATAGATTCTGAATAGTTTTGAAAATGCAAATTATGACAAAATCATCAACTGATCAGCTGAAGATTCTCATGTCTCATCCTTGGATCCCTTACCGATGTCGGTTGCTTCACAGACCGGAAAAAGTATGTTCAAAGCCCTGAAATTAGAATAAACCTGACCTGGTGCCAGGTCCCCACCATATCCGAGTCACTTAGCCAAAAGTCTTCTCCAAAAGTAATATGATTAGTACTATTTCTTTCTGTAAATATTCAGTTCTTACCCCCCATCATAACAGGTAACATATGGGATTCTACCCAATTAATTGGCCTAAAATGACCTTATCTGTTGACAGACCGTCAAACACCATTACATAAACTCAAATCACAGCCCCTGGACGATTTTGATTTCTAATACCTGGACCCCTTACATATTTTGGTTGCTTCACAGCCCAGAAAAGGTTTTTATTCCTAGAAGCCAAATGTTGAATTCGGGTATGTTTGTGCAACAACTAGCTCCTGGGCAAAGAGTTTTGGGTCCATTTAAGCAGCGTATTTCTGAAAATTGGCATCTTGTACTACGTTTGATGTCGCCTGACTGTGTTTTGTTAGTAGGGTATTTGAATAATATAATATCTGCTCATTCATGCACTGCAAATCGGACCTCATTTAGGCCATACAAAGTTCTTTCTCTGTTAAGCGTCCAAGTGCGGGTAGGCTTTGACAGTGGTTCTGTGAAAAAACTAATTTACACTTAATAAATAAGTTTAATTAGAGTATTTTCGTCTTATTTCTTTTCTAAAGGAAATTTAAATTTATGCTAAAAACTTTGTTTCCTTTTTCAAGACCTTGTTTGTTTTTACCGGATAAGTAGGTAGATTTTGGCCATCTGGGTGGACGCTTAACAGAGAAAAATAATGGCATGGCCTTATATAAAAAAAATAAAAAAAAATATCCTGTCGGCTCAAAAGAAGTGGTTCGTACAAACCAATAGAACCTCCCTTGACAACGCCCTTGTACTTACAGTTTACATTAATATCTATCTGGTTGCTCCTGATCACTGAATATTCTGGTATTTCATGTGTGACGTCACACATGAATCTTGACCCGTTGTTATGGCGACTGATATTCAAACTGAAGCTGTAGGTTGTTAAGTACGTTCCGTTTGGAAATTCTGTAAGGTCCGTTTGAGCCACCATAGTGTGATATTCATCCGTCGACACAGAGTAAAAGTAGTCCTGATAGGGTATGGTGGACTTCAGCAGTCTTACGGCCCCGACTGGTCGCCCCACGTTTCCAGTACACGTAAACACGGCAGTGTCGTATTCGTTATAGTCCGTGGTGTCTGTAGTCATGTGCAGATATATTGGCTTTGCTGCAATATCATAAAGAATATTTATTTTATAGTTTCAGAGAAAATAAGAGAGAGTACCAACTATCTGAAGAAGTTTGAAATGAATTATGTGCGCCAAAAATGCTTTCTCTTTTTATTTTTATACTCGTTATCTTTAATTCTCACTTTTATTATGAAAAATAGCCGATTTCAAGCATTAACATATTAACTGTTTCACCCATAAGTGGAATGGAATTTGATATGTTAATATTGGAAACAAACCAATGGTTCTAAAATGATTTTCAGGCGAGTCCATTTATGAAAAGGGTGTGTTTTTGTTCTTAAACATATGAAAATTACTTGCAAAAGGTGCAGATCCTGATGAAACGGCTCGTTACGAGCCGGCTCATCTGGATCTGTACTGTTTGCCAATACCGCTATACAGGCCTGTGGTGTTGAAAGGGTTTATATAGTGTCATTACTGAACTACTTAGTAACGAAACACAAAATGTTGCAATTAGTGGTGTGTGTACCAACACTATCACTCGTTACTACATGGATGTTTTATATATGTTGTGTTTAACTCTTTGCATGCTGGGAAATTTGTGGGCTATAAATAGTTCAAAAATAGAAGATGACAATTCATTATATTTTCTTTTATTTCTCCTTATAAATGTCATGTCTTGGAATTTCATTAGAATTGTGTCCGGACACAATTCTAATGAAATTTCAAGACATATTTACAGAGAGAAATAAAACATAATATACTCCTTATTCGTTTGGCACATATTTTCGCCGCTAGCATGCAAAGAGTTAAATAAAATATATAACCACATGAAAATGTATTTATATAGGTGTCTTATTAATATCATCATTTAACTGAAAGTCCTATGAATAAAACGCATTTAAACATAGTTCAAATCACTGTATATATGAGGCAAACAATGAGATTTTGTACCTTAGAATATGTGCAATTGTACAACATTTTCTGTAAATGATGTTAAGCGATGGTGACATCTGCATTTGCTATGAAACTTTTGTCAACGTTTGACGTCATTTATACAAACTATCACAGTTTCTGTAATAGTTTTGATGAACATTTGCACATCTTCGTATAGTATGTACAAAACCACAATGCTCATCTCATATGTTGTATTGAATGGTCTAATTTAACAAATAAAGTCAATCCTCTCTAAACCGGACAGCAAGACCACATCCGTTTGCCCAATTTTTATATTGGTAATGCCTGTTCATGATCGCAATGCATACAAATGTTTATTGCAGCACTCATGATCGCAATGCATACACATATGTATTGCAGCACTCATATACCATACCTACTGTGGAACCTCTGCAAACCGGACACCGTGGGGCCCTCCCAGGGTGTCCGGTTTGGAGAGGTTCCACTGTATATTTTGTAATTTGAATAGGTACATACATGCATTGATTGCAAGGCATTCCAAAACAGACACATCATGATTTGTCTGCTTCACTACCATACCTTCGTTATTCATGCTGCAGAGGTATGGTCGTTTTCAAGATTTCCAAGTAAAACAACGATACAACACAATTTCGGTCAGATACGGAACGTTATGAGCAGTTGTTTAACCCTTCAACACCACAGGCCTGTATAGTGGTATTGGCAAAAAAGTGTAGATCCAGATGCTTTCAGGGTGTCCGGTTTGGAGAGGGTCCACTGTACATGTGTGTCTTCACTTACCGTATGTTTGTATCCTGAATATGGCTGTGTTATACATCGATTCCTGTTCAGTCTCGGACCCGTTGACCGTCAGCCGTATCTTATACTTCCCCTCATCTTCTAAGGCCACATTGGTCAACGCCAGAGTCATCGATATCACGGACGTGCCGTTAGCGGGGTCGCTCACAGCAACGGTTGCCTTACCAACCCAGTTATTGAGCGCTTCAGCGTGTGTCCCATTTGTGGATACCAAGGTAGTGGACGTTGACGGAAATACCCTATCGATGGTCAATGTCGCAGAATCGGGGCTCGTCCAGGTGACGTTAACTACGAGGTTACTCTTTAATGCCGCCATCATGTCGGATGGAGCCATGAGTATGCTGGCTGTGTCTGAAATATTAGTATAACAATCCATGAGTATGCTGGCTGTGTCTGAAATATTAGTATGACAATACATGAGTAAAGGATGTTCGAGTTATCCTATGGACAAGAAATCAGTGCGCGAAAAACAAAGGGAGATAACTCGAAAATTAACATGGCAAGAGTTGTCATTCTTGCGCAGCGCAACACAACCTTTGGGTCGTGGTGGTTTCATAAAAATGTTCCAAAGTGTATTCAAGTGACTGTGGCAGACGCGGACGATGTTCGGTATCAAATCCATAGTATCTTTTGTCCGGGGGACACAATTATCTCCCTTGTTGAATCGTCGTGTTTTGCTGATATTGCTTTCAAAATCCAATAGTTTTCTCTGTAAATGATGTCGAAAATTGACACAAAAGTTCCAACTATTGCATTTGTTTTTCGAAGTCATTGATTGATTGATTGATGTCTTGCTTGGTTGATTGGTTTAGACAAATGTACAGTGGAACGTCTCTAAACCGGACACCCTGGAAGCATCTGGATCTACATTTTTTTGCCAATACCACTATACAAGCCTGTGGTGTTGAAAGGGTTAAACAACTGCATGGTCATATACCTGATGTAGAGTGAAACCTCTCTAAGCCGGACAGCCTGGGGACCTCCCAGGGTGTCCAGTATAAAAGAGGTTTCACTGTACTTTGGCTCTCAGACACGGTGTTTGCAGAATGTGACGCAGGAGGGCAGATTTTTCAAATATATGTTTTTGTTCGAGATGTTCGATTTCAATTTTTTGGAAGACTAGTCTTCAAAAAAAATCGGAATCGAACATCTCGAACAAAAACATACGAGACACGCAGTCTCTGTGAAACTGCCAAAAAAATTATAGTTGGACATTCGGTCCGGCGACTTCCGGCTTACCATCAGACCGGTGGCAATTTTAACGGACCGACAACATTTGCGGAGACTGGGACACGCCATGTTTGTACCTTCGGAAATCTGTGTAATTCAAGTTTCATGAAATGTGTTTACAAAAGTTGACGCACGTACTCTGAACATTTTGTCAACTTTTGACACCACTTACAGACAGTATTGTAAATTTTGTAAAGGTATTTCATGAAACTTGAATTATGCAGATGTCCGAAGGTACAAAATCACATGGCGTGCCTCATATGTGTTCTATAAATTTACTATAAGCTCCATAGACGTGAAAAATACCAGATTTTCGTCAGACATGATAGGATTTAACTCTTTGCATGCTGGAAAATTTGTGGGCTATAAATAGATCAAAAATAGCAGATGACAATTCATTAAATTTTCTTTTATTTCTCCTTATAAATGTCGTGAATATGTCTTGGAATTTCATTAGAATTGTGTCCAGAGGACACAATTCTAATGAAATTTCAAGACATATTTTACATAGAGAAATAAAACATACACTCCTAATTCGTTTGGCGGATATTTTCGCCGCTAGCATGCAAAGAGTTAACATATTTTTGCATGGTAGTGCTTTTTATTGATCATGAGGTGTATTTACAGTAACATTTTATTTCTCCATGACAATAAAATGCTCAACGCACAGGCATATTTCAGACGCGGCGATATCCGAGTACGTTTTTATGGCCTTACTGATTGATTGATCGATTGGGATTTTACGTCCTTTCAACAGCAAGGTTATATACAGACAGGCATTTCGAAATCAATTTTGGCGGGAAATGGCTCTGCGATACTGAAAGTATTTCCAGAATCAAGGCTCAAAGACAATATACAACAAGACATTATGTCTGTAAAACATTGATGTGCCCCTGTGGCATACTGGACTCTCACTCGAGAAATTGTTACAAACTTTTTGTCTTAACAAATTGGTGTTTCAGCGACATTTCGAAGGTGCAAAAGGTCAAGTTCGTGTTAATGGTGGTGCGAATGTGTCACAAATTTTCATTCAAGTTTGGTCCAAGTATCAAAGCAATCCTTCGAGTAATATTGAAGATATTACATGTTGGAGAAGTTGTTACAAACTTTTCGACTTAACAAATTGGCTAAGTGTTTCAGCAACATTTCAAAGGTGACCAAGGTCAAGGTCGTGTTAATGGTGGCGCGAGTGTGTGACAAATGTTCAGGTGATTCAGGTGTCCAAGTAATGAAGCAATCTTTTGTTGGAGAAACTCTTACAAACTTTATGACGTAAATGTACACGGACGGACATACGGAACATGGAGAGCAGCGCAATGTGACTACCCTCTTGCTATCGCATAAGGGCATAACTAAAATGTGGCTGTGACTGAAGAAATGGGGCTTATGATACAAACTTTTATTGCCAATTATGGGTCCTCAAGAGACAAATAATTTCATACTTTGAGTGAGTGAGTGAGTGAGTGAATAGGGTTTAACGTCCGTTTTTCTGACATAGAGGTACAAGCCTCAGGGAGTCTACACGCAGACGGGTCAACGGGGTCGAGTCCCGTATCCACCTGTCCGAGGGGGGTAAATCCCAACTTCAGAACTCAATATTTACAATCAAAATATATATTCAGTCCTGAAATTAGAACAACCTGATCTGGTGCCAGGCCCTCGCCACACCAGCATCATTTATCCCATCCCCTAAAAGTAATAGGATTAGCGCTAATCTTACTTTTATATATGGGGCATAGCCCGACTCAACTCTCACATACAAGAAAGCCAAAAATGTACACGAGGGCCAAATCCGGTATAGTGGGTTCCGGAAAGTATGAACCCAATCGTTAAGCCAGTTTAGTCGCCTTTTACGACAAGCAATGGCTACTGCAGCACTATTCTCAGGATCAGTTGATCCCGCCCCGGTGCCTGTACAGGGCCCAATTTCATACTTTGATTATAATGATTTGAAAATTACTCAACAAACAAGTAACACCAGTAGCAGATTTCATCAAAATTGAGTATACTTTTCTAGCAAAGTATATTTTGAGCGAGTAATCATTTATTTTTCCTGAAATGCATTATTTCATATATTGCATATATTTGATGATTTAAAGTATGCAGAATTATTATACTGAATTTATTACATTATCACAGCCAAAATGGCTGTGATAATGTAATAAATTCAGTATAATAAATTTATCCTAAAATTTAAAATTTCTCCCTCAATGTATACTTTGCTAGATAAGTATACTTTGCAATGTTGGTGAAATAGGCTACAGGAACTGCGACAGTGAAATCTGGATCAATTGTACATGCATATAGGAATAACTGAATGCAGCAGCGATGAACATGATCAGTCTGCAAGGGCCATAGATGGGTCTGGGTCCAATTTCTCCAAAATACCCAAGACTCCCATGAGTTGCAAGATCACTATTTTCAAGGTGCATGTGGTTAGAACAACAACAATGGCTGAAACATTTGAAAGCGCACCCACTCGAAAAAAAGTATTATTTAATAGTTTCCTTAATATGTAACGGATTTTGATAAAATATGGCGCAGTAAACGCGTCTTCATGAGCTGAAGTTGGTGGTCTCAGGACTTCGGCACATACTTTGCGAAAAATCGATTTCCGTGTCAGAAAACACGAATATCGATGCTTTGCAAAAACGACAGAAGTTTTGCCCAAAGTACTGAGATCACCAAATGCAGCTTAACAAGCTGTGTTTGATGCACCATATTGCATCAAAATATGTAAAATAATAAGGACAATATAAAAGAAAAAGTATTTTGAATCGGAGGCGCTTCCGGATGTTTCAGTAATTGTTGTTGTAACCACGTGATCATGCACCTTGATTTTGCTGCAAAATAACCATGATAATAAACCGAAGTGCCATAAAGAGAGCCAAGCCCCTGCGAGAACTTGGACCCTGGTCAATAAGAGCAGACAAGGACCATGGGCCCCAGTTTCACAGCCACAAACCCTGTAGCCGATTTCATCAAAATTGCAAAGTATACTTCTCTAGCAAAGTATACTTTGAGGGAGAAATGTTCAATTTAATGATAAATTTATTATTTTTTATTATACTAAATATATTACATTATCACAGCCAATTTGGCTGTGATAATGTAATAAATTCAGTATAATAATTCTGCATACTTTTAATCATCAAATATATGCAGTTGTTAGTACTATATGAAATAATGCATTTTAGGAAAAATAAATGATTGCTCCCTCAAAGTATACTTTGCTAGATAAGTATACTTTGCAAGTTTGATGAAATCGGCTACAGTTAAGACATGTACGGTAATAATGTCAAATGGTCAACCAAGTTAAACATGAGATTTGTGACCAATGTAGCTCCTAATAAAATAGCACACTCATGTAGCCTGATAATGATATATATATATGGCTTGTTAGAGGCACGACCGGTGTTTCATTGTCGGAATGGTGAACAGTGCTGATCCTGATCAGACTGTGCGGATGCACAGGCTGATCTGGATCTACACTGGTCGCAAATCCCATAAGCCCCATTTCTCCAGTCACAACGATCATGAAAAACCTACCTTTGCCATTTACACATGGTATAAGGGCCATCATGATCACGGACAGGTATCCGGACATCGACATCGCGATTCGTTTTCTTAGAATCCTTTATAAACACAATACAAACATAATACTACCATAAAATCACATAAAGTTCTGTCAAATACAAGCGTTACACATATATTATTGTTTCAAGAAACCACGTTCCAAATGTTAACTGTTTCACACGTCGTTTCTCATGAGTTTTCACACATTAATTGTGGATAAATACATGTATGCAGAATACACATTGATTACAACAGTTAACTGTCTGTGACTGTTTTCCACCTTACAAGCACTATCTGTCACTGTTTTCCACCTTACAAGCACTGTCTGTCACTGTTTTCCACCTTACAAACACTGTCTGTGACTGTTTTCCACCTTACAAGCACTGTCTGTCACTGTTTTCCACCAAATACAAGTAGTCTGTGACCGTTTTTCACCAATCCAAAGACACAGAATTAATTTTAAATCAAATTTCCATAAATATGAACTCTAAGCAAACTAAAGCAAACGTCATGCGTCAGTCTGTATGCAACACTATTCTATTTCCGAAAATGGAAATTGCAGTTCATTATTATACATGATTAGCCGTATGAAAACGGGGCTTACGGATCCTTTGATCAGCTATTCAGCCAGGGCTCTGAGTCTCACGCAGTCTGATGGCGGACCTCACATATTTATTTGCTAGATTCATCAGTAATAAATCCAGGACTTGATGATGAACAGTGTAGTCCCTGATCAGTCTGATCAGGGCCTACACTGATCGCAAACCCAATAAGCCAACTGATTAAAGCACTTCACATATACAGAGCTCCAGATAAGGTGCATATTGACATATTTTACACACTTATTTTAGCAGAATACGCATTGATTATCAAAAGTGGGAGTACAAAATACTCACAGAAATGTGAAAATACGGATTTGAGTAGTGAAAATACTGTTTGTTTGTTTGTTTGTTGGGGTTTAACGGCCTATCAACAGCTAAGGTCATTTAAGGCCGGGTCAATGGGTTTAGTACTAAATCCCATATATTACCTGTACAAGTATAAATGGGGGGAAAATCCCAAAATCAGAATTGAATATTTACAATAACAAAACTATATATTCAGCCCTGAAATCAGAATAATCCTGATCTGATGCCAGGTCCTCGCCACACCAGAATCACTTGGCTCCTCCCAAAAGTAGTAGGATCAGTAATAATCTTACTACTTTTATAATGGGCAATAACCCAATTCAACTCCCAGGTAACAAAAGAGCCAAAGATAAAAACATACCTGAGGGCCCAACCAGGCAAATCGTGATTCCTATAAGGAGGAACCCATACCGTTAATTTACGCCGTCTCATTCGCCCGACCACCACCCACGTGAAAATACTGTAATAAAGTTGAACATTTACTTAGTTGAGCAGCAAATAAGTGAATTTTTAATATTTATAATTTTTTCCCTATTTAATAGGCAAGAAAATCAATAACATATTTGTAAAAGTAAACTACGCATTGAAGTTGAAATCTGGGTGTATAATACTCTTTACATACAAAACTTATCTGGAACTCTGCATATACATGGTTTGTTAATACCACACCACCACCACATACATACATACATGTACCACACCACCATGACCACAGTCTGATACTTTCCAATCATCCAATATACTTAAAGTTCAATGCTTTATTACCATGATACAATTTGCTTGAGTCCTAACGATATGCATAGGTATTCAATCGGCATGATCAAAGACACCGAGTCATTAACCCTTACTACGCTGAATTAAATGTTGTCGTCTGCTGGAAATGTTTTATTTGCAATATTTCTCGACAAAAACCTGGTTTTGACAGCACATGAGATTCGTCTCCAGTGGAGACGATTCTCATGTGCTGTCAAAACCAGTTTTTTGTTAAGAATTAAAGCAGACGGCAATTTCCGTCAATTTCCGTTCAACCCTTGAACCCGAAAGCCCGCTATATTGGGATTTGCAAACAGTGCAGATCCAGATGAGCTGGCTCGAAACGAGCCGTCTCATCAGGATCTGCACTGTTTGAAAGTAATTTTCATATTTTTGAGAATAACAAATACCCCCTGAAAATAATTTTGCGATGATTGGATTGGTTGTAAAATTAACATATCGCAGCCCATTCAGTTACTTAGGGGTGAAAGGGTTAAGACATTGAAAGTAATTTCTGAACATCATTTATGGGACTGTGCACTCTTGATCCATGTACTGGTAGTAACATTTACATGGTACATTTGCATCAACACAGTCGACATACTTCCGGACAGGAACTATACATATGAGTGTATATGTGGCTGTGAATGGAGAAATTGGGCTTATAGGAACTGTGACTAGTGTAGCTCCTGATCAAATAGCACATTCCTGTAGCCTGATAGTTTGGTGTTTTTATTGCTTGTTAGAAAGAAGCATGACGGGGGTGGTATCAATGATGGAATGGGGAACAGTACAGATCCTGATCAGACTCTGCGGTTGCACAGGCTGATCTTGATCTGCAATGGTCGCAAAACCCATAAATCATATTTAACCAGTCACAGCCACACATACAGGTATGTGTGCTTTGCAATCATGAAAAATGTCTTTAAATTTTCTAATTAACGGAAGAGCAAAAAAAGACAAATGAGACAAGCCATGTGATTTTGTACCTACTGCCTGTTTCACTAAACCTGCCCAAATTTTACGGCCATATACACAATGCAAAAGCAGTATTTCTTTTCGATAAAGCTGTGTCAAACCTGTGAATAAAAGCCAGGCATGGGAAGTGAAAAAATTGGACTTTGTTCACAGGTGGTCTTTATTCGCAGGGTCATTTATATAGTAATTGTGCCATTGGGAAAAGAAAATGATTGCTATTCGGAGGTGGTCTTTAGCACAGGTTCGATTTACATTTGATAAAAATGAGCCTTCTTTTTATTTCGTGAAATTTGGTCAAATATTGATTTTATTACGAAAAATTGATTTAACAAAGGAGGTGGAACAAAAAAGAAAAGAAAGCAATTTGGAAATGAACTCCGAAATCTGGCTAGATGTGGCTTCGAAATGATCGAACTAAGAAAACAAAAGTTAAATGAGGAAAATCAGTCCACTATTTCTGAAATTAGAAAAATTTCCCAAAATCCCCATAGACATCTTCACTATGGGGATTTATTATGGGGAAATAGTTTTTTCGCAATACAATCAATATTGGACCAAATTTCACGAAATATAAAGGCGCATTCTTAAATTTTGATAAAATTTAATATTATCAAAAAAAAATTGTTTTGCATTGTAGTATATTGGCGTTAATATTGTGGCAGTTCGTAAAACAGACAGTAAGCAATATTATCAAAAAAAAAATTGTTTTTGCATTGTTTATATAGGCGTATAATTTGGGCAGGTTTCGTAAAACAGACAGTAAGCAGATATTCAATATCATGAAAACAACATGGTATTTACAAAAAGTATATTTTCCGTAAATGACATTGACAGTTGACAACATTTTCATAGCCAAATGAGGAATTCCATTCTGCATTAGATTTTCTCTGAACATTTAGTCAACTTTCAATGTTATTAACAGAAAAATATTTAATTAAAAAATTTAATGTTATAAGCCGGCTCATCAGGATCTACAGTGTTCGCTTCGCACATGTTTGCTTTCTGGTCTGTAGGGTTGAAGAGGTAAAAATAATTGGTTCTCAAGTTTATTGGGGGTCAATAACCATCAGGGAATTGATAACCTTCATCCCAAACTGTAAACTGTCCCACTTAATTCACACATCTATGCGCATTGTAATGTTAACAGATTGGCAAAACGGACCATCCCTGTGACAGAATTTACAACTAGAATAGGAACAGGCCGAACCGCACCTTGGCTGATTCGGACACTGGTGAACTCGGACCTCTCGCCTGGCTGATTCCGACCTTATATTTCTGGCCGATTTGGACCATGCAGTTGGTTGATTGGGAATACTCTTTGGCTGATTCGGACCCTGTATATATAGTTAACAAAATACATAGTTTGAAAGCATACAGACCGGTGTACAGACATTGGTCTGGATAGATTGAAGTACAGTGGAACCTCTCTAAACCGCACACCCTGGGAGCTCCCAGCGGGGATTTGTCACAGCATGATAGTAGAGCCTTAGAGGAACGCATGCATGAAATATTAAGAATTTTCAATGAAAGAAATAGAAGTTATAACATATTTTTCTGATGTTAAGTTTTGTAAAGAGACTAAGTATTTTACCTTGACCTTGGGATCAGAGAGGGCTGGACGGTCGTGGATTTGTCACAGCATGATAGTACAGTACAACCTTAGAAGAATGCACGAGTGAACTATTAAGAATTTTCAATGAAGGACATAGAAGTTATAACTTATTTCTCTGATGTTAAGTTTTGTAAAGAGACCAAGTATTTTACCTTGACCTTGGGATCAACGGAGGTTGGACGGTCGTGGATTTGGCGCAGCATGGTAGTAGAACCTTACTGGAATGCATGTGTGAAATATTAAGCATTTTATATGAAGGAAATAGAAGTTATAACATATTTCTCTGATGTTAAGTTTTGTAAAGAGACAAAGTATTTGACCTTGACCTTGGGATCAGCGGGGGTTGAACAGTGGTGAATTTGGCGCAGCATGGTAGTAGAACCTTGCAGGAATGCATGTGTGAAATACAGGTCATTCTCGTTATCTCGAAGTCAAATGGTCTGATGAAAATATATCGACATATCCAAACTAAGAGATAACAATTCAACAAATTTATTGGAAAAAAATCTGAACAAAATCGCTTCAGAAATGCCTCTTTACTTTATTTCTGGGTTTTCATAAATCGCGGCTTGAGTTTATTCTAAGCTGTTTTCGTAATTAACAGACGATTTACATATTGCTACACCGTTTAATTCATTTTTCTGTTAAAAGCCGGGCGCTTAATTTTTGCATTGACATATCAGAATACAAATGTGAAGGAAACATACTATCTGGACTCGATTTCCACTTCGACTAAACCGATATGTCGACATATCCGATATCGAGTTATCAGGAGTAAAATATATGAATAGGGAATTCTGCCGGGACCTCGAGCGTATATCGAGATAAGCAGGTATATCGAGATAAACGATATCGAGATAACGAGAGTTATAACAATATTTCTCTGATGTTAAGTTTAGTGACGGACGGACGGACGGACGGACGGACGGACCACGTATAATTATAATGGTAGTACCATTGAATAGAATATATGCACACTGGCAATCATTTCCCGTGCCTTACATACAATAATACCGAGGACGATAGTAGGAATATATTTATGTAGATACACATATTCAATTTATTTATATGTGGAAGATTCTAGATGCACATTGAATCCTTATATCAACATCTATTAGAGAATGGTTCAGCCATAAGCAATACTTGAATATTTAGAGTGAATAGGACAAACGACTGCCGACCGAATACAAGACATTATATTCAGTTATAATGTAAAGAGACTAAGTATTTGACCTTGACCTTGGGATCAGCGGGGGTTGGACGTTCGTGGATTTGGCACAGCATGGTAGTAGAGCCTTACATGAATGCATGTGTGAAATATTAAGCATTTTAGATGAAGGAAATAGAAGTTATAACATATTTCTCTGATGTTAAGTTTAGTGACGGACGGACGGACAACCTGACTGCAGTATACCCCCTACAGCACAACTAACCAATGCTGTGTATTTGGTTTAGAGAGGTTCCACTGTATTTAAATAGTTATTTACTTCAGTCATACCGGGGCCTAATATCGATAGCCTAAATTCCATATATAAATCCAAGATGGCTGCAAACGCTAATTAACAGTAATCACAAATTGATGAACTAGTCAAAATAATGATTACTTTCATAGCGTTATCAAAACCTGGTTTCATATGAATATTTAATGATGCAATTTATATAAAATCAAGATGACTGTCAAAATTAATAATAATTAATTAATTAATTAATAATTTGAATAAAGCTATGCATTTCCAAAACCATTTATATGCACATGCTTACATTTTACCATGTTCTTCATGAGGTTTTTATGCATTTTCGTTTGATTAGTCTGCGATTAATACGAGTATGATTAACCATCTGTTTGCATTCAAATGTTTCATTTATTATTGTAATTTCAAGGACCTGGTGTACACACGTCATATTGCTGTGCTAGTAGTTTAACCCTTAGACCGCTATCTTATTTTTTTCGTCGTCTGCTGTTTATTTTCTGTTTTCCATTTTTATCATCAAAAACATGCTTTAACAGCACTTTAGAACAATTTACAACATGGTTTGACAGAACATCAGAATCATTTCCAATGGAAATGATTCTGAAGTGCTGTAAAACCATGTTTTTATAGAGAAATAAGGCAAGATATAAACGCAACAGCAGACGACGACAATTGTTGGGAGTAATGAATCTCAGCCATTGTAGTAGTTCGAGAACGACAGCTACGTTTAACCCATTTCAGCCTAAGGATACTATGATTTTTGTTGAAAAAATCACATTATTTTGTTCATTCATCGATAAAGGTATATGTTGTTACCACTCATTTGAACTGAGACGGTTCAAATGAGTGGTTACAACATATACTTTCGAAAGGAAATAAAGAAAATAGGGATTTTTTTCTCTCAAAAGGTTCATACTACTAAAAGTGTATCCCGTCCATAATGGGTTAATGATCAACATACTCATCGTTGCAATGTCAATATGTGTTCCTATGAATTATAAAATATATAAATAGTATACCTAAAGGCGAGCGTGAAGCTGTAACAACAGAGTTTTCAACGGACACCAAATAACGTTAATGATTGTATTTCTTTTTTGATGTGCAATGATCTTACTTCATAAAAATAAATACATAGAATAAAATAGTAATGTCCGTTAACATTTTAAGTAAACACGGTTATCGACCATGATATCCGTGTGGAATTTTACGTCTGATATAAAATGTATAATAATGCCAATCAATACGGGGTAATGGTGAATGAATGTTTTGTTTGTCAGAAAATGTCTCAGATGATGTCTTTGACATAAAAAAAACAGGTTGCGTCTACTGAGCGGGCGTGTTCCTTTAAGGAACAAGAGCTCTGCGGAGCAAGATGTCCTGCCTGGCGCAGTTTGATAGTACATAAGGCGCTGTAAGTAACCGATGCTAAATTTCTATACTAGACATTTTTGAAGTCTGTGACCTTGAGGGAAACAGAAGTTCCAACAAATTAAACTGAGCGTTACGTTTTAGAAACATAGCCAAACACAAAAACTTAACGTTGAATGCATGTGAAAAGTAGGTCAATGAACCATGAAAACTAGGCCAAGGTCACATGGGCTCCCTCTGTGTCAGATGGTGACACCACAGTGTTGATGTATACCGAAGCATTCCATCAAGGGAAACAGAAGTTGTAATAAATTAAACCGAGCGTTATGTTTTCCAAACCCGGAAATGTCTAAGTCAGTGACCTTGACCTTTGGGTTTAGCGGGCACCATGGGCTTTCTGTAGAATGATGTGGGATGTCGGTTACAAATACATGTATGGAATATTAAAGCATTCCATAGAGGGAAATAGAAGTTACAATGAATTAACCTGAGCGTTAAATTTTAGAAACAGAGATAAGCGCAAAAACTTAATGTTGAATGCATGTGAAAAGTAGGTCATGAACCATGAAAACTAGGTCAAGGTCACATGGGCTCCCTCTGTGTGAAATAGTTACACCATAGTGTTGATGTATATCAAGTGTGGAGGTCGTAGGACTTATAATTTTCTGGAAACTGAGCAAATCGCAAAAACTTAATTTGCCTACGCCGACGGAAAAGCTATGCCTATGTCCCGCTTCTGCTAAAGCAGGCGGGACAATAAAACCATGTGCGGTTTGCGTTTGCTGTGGTTTTGTTTGTTGTCGTTTGTTTGTTGGGGTTTAATGGCCTATCAACAGATAGGTCATCTAAGGCCGTGTCAATGGGTTTAGTACTAAATCCCATATATTACTTGTACAAATAGGGGCAAATCCCAAAATCAGAACTGAATATTTATAATAAAAAAAATTACATTTAGCCCTGAAATCAGAATGATCCCGATCTGATGCCAGGTCCTCGCCACACCAGAATCACTTGGCCCCCTCCCAAAAGCAGTTGAGCAATAATCTTACTATTGTTATAATGGGCAATATAACCCAATTCAACTCCCAGGTAACAAAAGAGCCAAAGATAAAAACGAACCTGAGGGCAAAACCAGGCAAATCATGATACCTATGAGGACCCCCCACCCCCACCCTGTTAATTTACACCTACATCCAATTTCCTATGCTCTGGCACATTTTGTAGCAAACAAAATGTGCTGAAATAAAAACTAGATGGCCGCGGCCAGCATGGAACCTCTCTAAACCGGACATCAAGATACAATATGTCATTTCATTTTGAGAGGTTTCTTGGCAACGCAACTCAGATAATAATGCATGTCCATGATTGCAAAAGACATAAGTATGTCCCAGAATGGATATATAAAAAGTATACTTTGAGGGAGAAATTTTCAATTTTATGATAAATTTATAATTTTTATTATACTGAATTTATTACATTATCACAGCCATTATGGCTGTGATAATGTAATAAATTCTGTATAATAATTCTGCATACTTGTAATCATGAAATACATGCATTTGTTAGTTCTATATGAAATAATGCATTTCAGGAAAAATAAATGATAACTCCCTCAAAGTATACTTTGCTAGTAAAGTATACTTTGCAATGTTGATGAAATAGGCTACAGATTTACAGTGGAACATCTCTAAACTAGACACCCTGGGACCTCCTGGGTGCGGTTTACAGATTTCACTGTATTACAAAAAACTTTAACCCTATGTACGAACACACGCCAATGTACAAAATTACAATTTTCGAAAAAAAAAAAAAAAAAAAAAAAAAAAAAAAATTATTATTTTTTTTTTTCTTCAAAAATTGTAATTTTGTGCCGACGATATCGCGCTGTCTGCAAGTGTGCGCGACAAAAACCTTTACTTGGTGAATTTTAGGGGGTGCGTTCACCGGGTCCGCACGATTGAAGATGGTGCACTTCCACACCATATCACTTAGCCCAAGATGTGAATCCTGGTAAGGATGGATTCACCGATGAGATATGCATCCACTTCCATCCTCACCAGGAGGAGGAATTCATAGTTGTTAAACATGTGGGCTGAATGTTGAACAAGAATGGACGCAGTCCGACCTGTTGGCCACTTGTTCCGAGACTATCGGTCAGATAGCTTTGAGGACCAAGTGTTCACCTCTGCGCTACGTTGAAGCCGTCGGACATGGCAGAGGACCTACCTAACAAGAAAGAAATAGCAGTTATCACAGCTATCTCACTACAGAGAGGTACGGTATATTGGTGCGGCACAAGAAAATATGAATTTTATCTGCAGAACATGCATTTGTGCGTTTGGCGCAATGTCTAAATTATTACTTTTATCACCAGCATGACAATTTGTGCCATGAGTGCCCTCGGTGCGGCACAAGAAAATACAACTTTATCTCAAGCGTGTGAATTTGCGCCATAGGTGCGTTGGGCGTGGCACAGCAAAAATATTAATTTTATGTCCAGTACATGCACTGCCTTAAGCGCGGCACAAAAAAAATATAATAATTTCCAGTATGGGCACTGGTGCGGCACAAGAAAATATAATTGTATCTCAAGTGCGTGCATTTGCGCAATAGGTTGAGTGCGGCACAGCAAAAACATTAATTTTATTTCTAGTATGGGCACTGGTGCCATATGTGCATTCGGCGTGGCACAAACAAATATTGATTTTATCTCCAGCACAAGCATTTGAGCCATGGGTACCGTCGGCACGGCACAAACAAATATTCCATTTATTGCAGCACATGCATTTGTGCCATAGGTGCGTTTGGCGCATGATGTAAAAATATTACTTTTATCTCCCGTATGTGCACAAGGGTGCCTTCGACGCGGCACAAGAAAATATTTTTTTATCTCAAGCCCGTGCATTCGTGCCATGGGTTTGGTGCGGCACAAACAAATATTCATTTTATTTCCAGCACAAGCATTTGTGTCATGGTGCGTTTGGTACGGCACAAGAAAAATTAATTTTATCTAAAGCGCGTGCATTTGCGCCATAGGTGCTTTGAGCGTGGCACAGCAAAAACATTAATTTTATCTCCAGTACGTGCACTGGTGCCATAGGTGCCTTCAGTGTTGCACAAAAAATATTATTTAACTCCAGTATGTGCAGTGCAATAGGTGCCTTCGGTGCCTTCGGTGCGTTGAGCACGGCACAGAAATTTTTTTTTATTATATTATATTATATTTTATCTCCAGCATTAGCATTTGTGCCATGTGTGCCTTCAGTTTGGCAGAAAAAAATATTAATTTTATTTCCAGTAAGGGCACTGGTGCGGCACAGCAAAAATATTAATCTTATCTCCAGTACGTGCACTGGTGCCATAGGTGCCTTCGGTGCGGCACAAACCATATATTAATTTTATTTCCAGCACTAGCATTTGTGTCATGTGTGCCTTCGGTTCGGCACAAACAATATTAATTTTATTTGCGCAATAGGTGCATTGAGCGCGGCACAGCAAAAATTTTAATTTTATCTCCAGTACGTGCACTGGTACCATAGGTGCCTTCGGCGTGATACAAACACATATTAATTTTATTTGCGCCATAGGTGCGTTGAGCGCGGCACAGCAAAAATATTAATTTTATTTCCAGTATGGGCACTGGTGCGGCACAAGAAAATATTAATTTTATCTCCAGTACGTGCGGCACAAAAAAATATTAATTTTATTTCCGCCATAGGTGCGTTGAGCGCAGCATAGCAAAAATATTAATTTTATTTCCAGTATGGGCACTGGTGCGGCACAAAAAAATATTAATTTTATCACAAGCGCGTGAATTTGCACCATAGGTGCGTTGAGCGCGGCACAGCAAAACTATTTTATTGCATTATAATATATTATATTATATTTTATCTCCAGCAGTAGCATTTGTGCCATGTGTGCCTTCGGTGCGGCACAAAAAAATATTAATTTTATTTGCGCCATAGGTGCAGTGCGTTGAGCGCGGCACAGCAAAATTATTAATTTTATTTCCAGTATGGGCACTGGTGCGGCACAAAGAAATATAATTTATCTAAAGCGCGTGAATGTGCGCCATAGGTGCGGTGCGTTCAGCGCTGCACAGCAAAAATATCAGCGCGGGACAAACAAATATTAATTTCATCTCCAGCATTTGTGCCACGTGTGCCTTCGGTTCGGCATAAAAAAATATTAATTAGGTGCGTTGGCACAGCAAAAATATTTTATTACATTATAATATATTATATTATATCTCCAGCACTAGCATTTGTGTCATGTGTGCCTTCGGTTCGGCACAAAAAAATATTAATTTCATTTGCGCCATAGGTGCGTTGAGCGCGGCACAGCAAAACTATTAATTTTATCTCCAGTACGTGCACTGGTGCCATAGGTGCCTTCGGCGTGGCACAATATCTTCAGCACTAGTATTTGTGCCATGTGTGCCTTCGGTTGGCACAAAGAATATTAATTTGCGCCATCAGTGCGTTGAGCGTGGAACAGCAAAAATATTTTATTATATTATAATATATTATATTTTATCTCCAGCACTAGCATTTGTGTCATGTGTGCCTTCAGTTCGGCATAAAAAAATATTAATTTTATTTGCGCCATAGGTGCGTTGAGCGCGGCACAGCAAAACAATTCATTTTATCTCCAGTACGTGCACTGGTGCCATAGGTGCCTTCGGCGTGGCACAAACAAATATTAATTTTATCTTCAGCACTAGTATTTGTGTCATGTGTGCCTTCGGTTGGCATAAAAAATATTAATTTGCGCCATAGGTGCGTTTTAATTTTATTTCCAGTATGGGCACTGGTGCGGCACAAGAAAATATTAATTTTATCTCCAGTACATGCACCGGTGCCATAGGTGCCTTCGGCGCGGCACAAACAAATATTAATTTTATCTCCAGCATTTGTGCCACGTGTGCCTTCGGTTTGGCACAAAAAAATATTAATTAGGTGCGTTGGCACAGCAAAAATATTTTATTATATTATAATATATTATATTATATTTTATCTCCAGCACTAGCATTTGTGCCATGTGTGCCTTCGGTTCGGCACCAAAAATATTAATTTTATTTGCGCGATAGGTGCGTTGAGTGAGCACAGCAAAAATATTAATTTTATTTCCAGTATGGGCACTGGTGCAGCACAGCAAAACTATTAATTTTATCTCCAGTACGTGCACTGGTGCCATAGGTGCCTTCGGCGTGGCACAAACAAATATTAATTTTATCTTTAGCACTAGTATTTGTGCCATGTGTGCCTTCGGTTGGCACAAAAAAATATTAATTTGGGCCATAGGTGCGTTGAGGGTGGAACAGCAAAAATATTTTATTATATTATAATATATTATATTTTATCTCCAGCACTAGCATTTGTGCCATGTGTGCCTTCAGTTCGGCACAAAAAAATATTAATTTTATTTGCGCCATAGGTGCGTTGAGCGCGGCACAGCAAAAATATTTCATTATATTATAATATATTATATTTTATGTCCAGAACTACCATTTGTGCCATGTGTGCCTTCAGTTCGGCACAAACAAATATTAATTTTATTTGCGCCATAGGTGCGTTGAGCGCGGCACAGCAAAACTATTAATTTTATCTCCAGTACGTGCACTGGTGCCATAGGTGCCTTCGGCGTGGCACAAACAATATTAATTTTATCTTCAGCACTAGTATTTGTGCCATGTGTGCCCTCGGTTGGCACAAAAAATATTAATTTGCGCCATCAGTGCGTTGAGCGTGGCACAGCAAAAATATTCTATTATATTATAATATATTATATTATATTTTATATCCAGCACTAGCATTTGTGCCATGTGTGCCTTCAGTTTCGGCACAAACAAATATTAATTTTAATTTTATTTGTGGTGCGCCATAGGTTGCGAATGAGCGCGGCACAGCAAAACTATTAATTTTATCTCCAGTACGTGCACTGGTGCCATAGGTGCCTTCGGCGTGGCACAAACAATATTAATTTTATCTTCAGCACTAGTAATTTGTGCCAATGTTTGCCTTCGGTTCGTCACAAAAAATATTAATTTGTGCCATAGGTGCGTTGAGCGCGGCACAGCAAAACTATTAATTTTATCTCCAGTATGTGCACTGGTGCCATAGGTGCCTTCGGCGTGGCACAAACAAATATTAATTTTATATCTTCAGCACTAGTATTTGTGCCATGTGTGCCTTCGGTTGGCACAAAAAAAATTAATTTGCGCCATAGGTGCGTTGAGCGTGGCACAGCAAAAATATTTTATTATATTATAATATATTATATTATATTTTATCTCCAGCACTAGCATTTGTGCCATGTGTGCCTTCAGTTCGGCACAAACAAATATTAATTTTATTTGCGCCACAGGTGCGTTGAGCGCGGCACAGCAAAAATATTTTATTATATTATAATATATTATATTATATTTTATCTCCAGCACTAGCATTTGTGACATGTTTGCCTTCAGTTCGGTACAAAAAAATATTAATTTTATTTGCGCCATAGGTGCGTTGAGCGCGGCACAGCAAAACTATTAATTTTATCGCCAGTACGTGCACTGGGTTGCAATAGGTGCCTTCGGCGTGGCCACAAACAAATATTAATTTTATCTTTAGCACTAGTATTTGTGCCATGTGTGCCTGCGGTTGGTACAAAAAATATTAATTTGCGCCATAGGTGCGGTTTTGTTTTTGGCGGTGGCCAAGCAAAATAAGTTTATTATATTATAATATATTTTTTATTATATTTTATGTCCAGCAATTGCATTTGGTGCCAATGTTGCCTTCAGTTCGGCACAAACAAATATTAAATTTTATTTGCGCCTTAGGTTGGTTTTTTTAGAAAGCGCGGCACAGCAAAACAATTAATTTTATCTCCAGTACGTGGCCTGGTGGGGCCATAGGTGCCTTCGGCGTGGGACAAACAATATTAATTTTATCTTCAGCACTAAGTATTTTGTGGCCATTTGTGCCTTCGGTTCGCACAAAAAATTATTTAATTTGCGCCATAGGGTGCGTTGAGCGCGGCACAGCAAAAACTATTAATTTTTTCTTCCAGTAGTTGCAATGGTGGGGCCCATAGGTGCCTTCGGCGTGGCACAAAACAAAATATTAATTTTATTCTTCAGCACTCGTATTTGTGCCATGTGTGCCTTCGGTTGGCACAAAATTTAAATTAATTTGCGCCATAGGTTGCGGTTTGAGGCGGCACAGCAAAAAATATTCATTTTTTTCCAGTATGGGCACTGGTGCGGTACAAGAAAAATATTAATTTTTTCTCCAGTACGTGCCACTTGGTGCCTTAGGTGCTTTCGGGTGGCACAAAATATTAAATTTAATTTTTCTTCAGCACTTGTATTTGTGCCATGTTGGTGCCTTTCGGTTGGCACAAAAAAATATTAAAATTTGCGCCATAGGTTCGGTTGAGGGTTGGCATAGCAAAAATATTTTTTTATTATTATTAAATAATATTATTATTATTTATTTTATTTTTTGTCCTGCACTTGCATTTGTTGCCATGTGTGCCTTCAGTTCCGGCCACAAAACAAATATTAATTTTTATTTGGCCATAGGTGCGTTGATCGCGGCCTCAGCAAAACAATTAATTTTTATTTCCAGTACGTGCAACTTTGGTGCCATAGGTGCCTTCGGCGTGGCCACAAACAATATTAATTTTATCTTCTGCACTAGTATTTATGCCATGTGTGTCTTCGGTTGGCACAAAAAAAATATTAATTTGGGCCATAGGTGCGTTGAGGGTGGAACAGCAAAAATATTTTATTATATTATAATATATTATATTTTATCTCCAGCACTAGCATTTGTGCCATGTGTGCCTTCGGTTCGGCACAAAAAATATTAATTTGCGCCATAGGTGCGTTGAGCGCGGCACAGCAAAAATATTAATTTTATTTCCAGTATGGGCACTGGTGCGGCACAAGAAAATATTAATTTTATCTCCAGTACGTGCACTGGTGCCATAGGTGCCTTCGGCGTGGCACAAACAAATATTAATTTTATCTTCAGCACTAGTATTTGTGCCATGTGTGCCTTCGGTTGGCACAAAAAATATTAATTTGCGCCATAGGTGCGTTGAGCGTGGCACAGCAAAAATATTTTATTATATTATAATATATTATATTATATTTTATCTCCAGCACTAGCATTTGTGCAATGTGTGCCTTCAGTTCGGCACAAACAAATATTAATTTTATTTGCGCCACAGGTGCGTTGAGTGCGGCACAGCAAAAATATTTTATTATATATTATATTATATATATTATCTTCTCTTCTCCAGCACTAGCATTTGTGACATGTTTGCCTTCAGTTCGGTACAAAAAAATATTAATTTTATTTGCGCCATAGGTGCGTTGAGCGCGGCACAGCAAAACTATTAATTTTATCTCCAGTACGTGCACTGGTGCCATAGGTGCCTTCGGCGTGGCACAAACAAATATTAATTTTATCTTCAGCACTAGTATTTGTGCCATGTGTGCCTTCGGTTGGCACAAAAAAATATTAATTTGCGCCATAGGTGCGTTGAGCGCGGCACAGCAAAAATATTAATTTTATTTCCAGTATGGGCACTGGTGCGGCACAAGAAAATATTAATTTTATCTCCAGTACGTGCACTGGCGCTATAGGTGCCTTCGGCGCGGCACAAACAAATATTAATTTTATCTCCAGCATTTGTGCGACGTGTGCCTTCGGTTCGGCACAAAAAAATATTAATTACGTGCGTTGGCACAGCAAAAATATTTTATTATATTATAATATATTATATTTTATCTCCAGCACTAGCATTTGTGCCATGTGTGCCTTCGGTTCGGCACAAAAAATATTAATTTTATTTGCGCCATAGGTGCGTTGAGCGCGGCACAACAAAAATATTAATTTTATTTCCAGTATGGGCACTGGTGCGGCACAAGAAAATATTAATTTTATCTCCAGTACGTGCACTGGTGCCATAGGTGCCTTCGGCGTGGCACAAACAAATATTAATTTTATCTTCAGCACTAGTATTTGTGCCATGTGTGCCTTCGGTTGGCACAAAAAATATTAATTTGCGCCATAGGTGCGTTGAGCGTGGCACAGCAAAAATATTTTATTATATTATAATATATTATATTATATTTTATCTCCAGCACTAGCATTTGTGCCATGTGTGCCTTCAGTTCGGCACAAACAAATATTAATTTTATTTGCGCCACAGGTGCGTTGAGCGCGGCACAGCAAAAATATTTTATTATATTATAATATATTATATTATATTTTATCTCCAGCACTAGCATTTGTGCCATGTGTGCCTTCAGTTCGGCACAAACAAATATTAATTTTATTTGCGCCACAGGTGCGTTGAGCGCGGCACAGCAAAAATATTTTATTATATTATAATATATTACATTATATTTTATCTCCAGCACTAGCATTTGTGACATGTGTGCCTTCGTTCGGCACAAACAAATATTAATTTTATTTGCGCCACAGGTGCGTTGAGCGCGGCACAGCAAAAATATTTTATTATATTATAATATATTATATTATATTTTATCTCCAGCACTAGCATTTGTGACATGTGTGCCTTCAGTTCGGCACAAACAAATATTAATTTTATTTCCAGTATGGGCACTGGTGCGGCACAAGAAAATATTAATTTTATCTCCAGTACGTGCACTGGCACCATAGGTGCCTTCGGCGCGGCACAAACAAATATTAATTTTATCTCCAGCATTTGTGCGACGTGTGCCTTCGGTTCGGCACAAAAAAATATTAATTAGGTGCGTTGGCACAGCAAAAATATTTTATTATATTATAATATATTATATTTTATCTCCAGCACTAGCATTTGTGCCATGTGTGCCTTCGGTTCCACACAAAAAATATTAATTTTATTTGCGCCATAGGTGCGTTGAGCGCGGCACAGCAAAAATATTAATTTTATTTCCAGTATGGGCACTGGTGCGGTACAAGAAAATATTAATTTTATCTCCAGTACGTGCACTGGTGCCATAGGTGCCTTCGGCGTGGCACAAACAAATATTAATTTTATCTTCAGCACTAGTATTTGTGCCATGTGTGCCTTCGGTTGGCACAAAAAATATTAATTTGCGCCATAGGTGCGTTGAGCGTGGCACAGCAAAAATATTTTATTATATTATAATATATTATATTATATTTTATCTCCAGCACTAGCATTTGTGCCATGTGTGCCTTCAGTTCGGCAGAAACAAATATTAATTTTATTTGCGCCACAGGTGCGTTGAGCGCGGCACAGCAAAAATATTTTATTATATTATAATATATTATATTATATTTTATCTCCAGCACTAGCATTTGTGACATGTTTGCCTTCAGTTCGGCACAAAAAAATATTAATTTTATTTGCGCCATAGGTGCGTTGAGCGCGGCACAGCAAAACTATTAATTTTATCTCCAGTACATGCACTGGTGCCATAGGTGCCTTCGGCATGGCACAAACAAATATTAATTTTATCTTCAGCACTAGTATTTGTGCCATGTGTGCCTTCGGTTGGCACAAAAAAATATTAATTTGCGCCATAGGTGCGTTGAGCACGGCACAGCAAAACTATTAATTTTATTTCCAGTATGGCACTGGTGCGGCACAAGAAAATATTAATTTTATCTCCAGTACGTGCACAGGTGCCATAGGTGCCTTCGCCGTGGCACAAACAAATATTAATTTTATCTTTAGCACTAGTTCGGTTCGGCACAAAAAAATATTAATTAGGTGCGTTGGCACAGCAAAAATATTTTATTATATTTTATCTCCAGCACTAGCATTTGTGCCATGTGTGCCTTCGGTTGGGCACAAAAAATATTAATTTTATCTCCAGCATTTGTGCTGCGTGTGCCTTCGGTTCGGCATAAAAAAATATTAATTAGTTGCGTTGGCACAGCAAAAATATTTTATTATATTATAAT
This sequence comes from Conchocele bisecta, assembly GCA_029237695.1. NCBI lineage: Eukaryota > Metazoa > Mollusca > Bivalvia > Lucinida > Thyasiridae > Conchocele > Conchocele bisecta. Next base: position 48,710,713 of record CM055270.1, on the reverse strand, counting down.
ATATTATATTTTATCTCCAGCACTAGCATTTGTGCCATGTGTGCCTTCGGTTCGGCACAAAAAATATTAATTTTATTTGTGCCATAGGTGCGTTGAGCGCGGCACAGCAAAAATATTAATTTTATTTCCAGTATGGGCACTGGTGCGGCACAAGAAAATATTAATTTTATCTCCAGTACGTGCACTGGTGCCATAGGTGCCTTCGGTCGTGGCACAAACAAATAATTTTAATATCTTCAGCACTAGTATTTGTGCCATGTGTGCCTTCGGTTGGCACAAAAAATATTAATTTGCGCCATAGGTGCGTTGAGCGTGGCACAGAAAAAATATTTTATTATATTATATATTATTATATTTTATCTCCAGCACTAGCATTTGTGCCATGTGTGCCTTCAGTTCGGCACAAACAAATATTAATTTTATTTGCGCCACAGGTGCGTTGAGCGCGGCACAGCAAAAATATTTTATTATTATATATATATATTATATATATCTCCAGCACTAGCATTTAGTGCCATGTGTGCCTTCAGTTCGGCACAAACAAATATTAATTTTATTTGCGCCACAGGTGCGTTGAGCGCGGCACAGCAAAAATATTTTATTATATTATAATATATTATTATATTTTATCTCCAGCACTAGCATTTGTGACATGTGTGCCTTCGTTCGGCACAAAACAAATATTAATTTTATTTGCGCCACAGTGCGTTGAGGCGCACAGCAAAATATTTTATTATATTATAATATATTATATTATATTTTATCTCCAGCACTAGCATTTGTGACATGTGTGCCTTCGTTCGGCACAAACAAATATTAATTTTATCTCCAGTACGTGCACTGGTGCCATAGGTGCCTTCGGCGCGGCACAAACAAATATTAATTTTATCTCCAGCATTTGTGCCACGTGTGACTTCGGTTCGGCACAAAAAAATATTCATTTTATTTCCAGCATGGGCACTGGTGCGGCACAAAAAAATATTAATTTTATCTCCAGAACGTGCACTGGTGCCATAGGTGCCTTCGGCGCGGCACAAACAAATATTCATTTTATCTCCAGCATTTGTGCCACGTGTGCCTTCGGTTCGGCACAAAAAAATATTAATTTTATTTCCAGCATGGGCACTGGTGCGGCACAAAAAAATATTAATTGTATCTCCAGTACGTGCACTGGTGCCATAGGTGCCTTCGGCGTGGCACAAATAAAATATTAATTTGTGCCATAGGTGCGTTGAGCGCGGCACAGCAAAAATATTAATTTTATTTCCAGTATGGGCACTGGTGCGGCACAAGAAAATATTAATTTTATCTCCAGTACGTGCATTGGCGCAATAGGTGCCTTCGGCGCGGCACAAACAAATATTAATTTTATCTCCAGCATTTGTGCCACGTGTGCCTTCGGTTCGGCACAAAAAAATATTAATTAGGTGCGTTGGCACAGCAAAAATATTTTATTATATTTTATCTCTAGCACTAGCATTTGTGCCATGTGTGCCTTCGGTTGGGCACAAAAAATATTAATTTTATTTGCGCCATAGGTGCGTTGAGCGCGGCACAGCAAAACTATTAATTTTATTTCCAGTATGGCACTGGTGCGGCACAAGAAAATATTAATTTTATCTCCAGTACGTGCACAGGTGCCATAGGTGCCTTCGCCGTGGCACAAACAAATATTAATTTTATCTCCAGCATTTGTGCTGCGTGTGCCTTCGGTTCGGCATAAAAAAATATTAATTAGGTGAGTTGGCACAGCAAAAATATTTTATTATATTAAAATATATTATATTATATTTTATCTCCAGCAGTAGCATTTGTGCCATGTGTGCCTTCGGTTCGGACAAAAAAATATTAATTTTATTTGCGCCATAGGTGCGTTGAGCGCGGCACAGCAAAAATATTAATTTTATCTCCAGTACGTGCACTGGTGCAATAGGTGCCTTCGGCACGGCAGAAACAAATATTAATTTTATCTCCAGCATTTGTGCCTTCGGTTCGGCACAAAAAAATATTAATTAGGTGCGTTGGCACAGCAAAAATATTTTATTATATTATATGTTATATTATATTTTATCTCCAGCACTAGCATTTGTGCCATGTGTGCCTTCGGTTCGGCACAAAAAATATTAATTTGCGCCATAGGTGCGTTGAGCGCGGCACAGCAAAAATATTAATTTTATTTCCAGTATGGGCACTGGTGCGGCACAAGAAAATATTAATTTTATCTCCAGTACGTGCACTGGTGCCATAGGTGCCTTCGGCGTGGCACAAACAAATATTAATTTTATCTTCAGCACTAGTATTTGTGCCATGTGTGCCTTCGGTTGGCACAAAAAATATTAATTTGCGCCATAGGTGCGTTGAGCGTGGCATAGCAAAAAATAATTTTATTATATTATATATATTATATATTTTATTTTCTCCAGCACTAGCATTTGTGCAATGTGTGCCTTCAGTTCGGCACAAACAAATATTAATTTTATTTGCGCCACAGGTGCGTTGAGCGCGGCACAGCAAAAATATTTTATTATATTATAATATATTATATTATATTTTATCTTCTCCAGCACTAGCATTTGTGACATGTTTGCCTTCAGTTCGGTACAAAAAAATATTAATTTTATTTGCGCCATAGGTGCGTTGAGCGCGGCACAGCAAAACTATTAATTTTATCTCCAGTACGTGCACTGGTGCCATAGGTGCCTTCGGCGTGGCACAAACAAATATTAATTTTATCTTCAGCACTAGTATTTGTGCCATGTGTGCCTTCGGTTGGCACAAAAAATATTAATTTGCGCCATAGGTGCGTTGAGCGCGGCACAGCAAAAATATTAATTTTATTTCCAGTATGGGCACTGGTGCGGCACAAGAAAATATTAATTTTATCTCCAGTACGTGCACTGGCGCTATAGGTGCCTTCGGCGCGGCACAAACAAATATTAATTTTATCTCCAGCATTTGTGCGACGTGTGCCTTCGGTTCGGCACAAAAAAATATTAATTACGTGCGTTGGCACAGCAAAAATATTTTATTATATTATAATATATTATATTTTATCTCCAGCACTAGCATTTGTGCCATGTGTGCCTTCGGTTCGGCACAAAAAATATTAATTTTATTTGCGCCATAGGTGCGTTGAGCGCGGCACAACAAAAATATTAATTTTATTTCCAGTATGGGCACTGGTGCGGCACAAGAAAATATTAATTTTATCTCCAGTACGTGCACTGGTGCCATAGATGCCTTCGGCGTGGCACAAACAAATATTAATTTTATCTTCAAAGCACTCTGTATTTGTGCCAATTTTGTGTGCCTTCGGTTGGCAAAAAATTATTAATTTGCGCCATTAGGTGCGGTTTGAGCGCGGCCAGCAAAATATAATTTTATTTCCAGTATTTTGGGCCACTGGCCATATAGGGCACAAGAAAATATTAATTTTCTCTCAGTACGTGCCACTTGGCGGCTTATAGGTGCCTTCGGCCGCGCGCACAAACAAATATTTAATTTTGGTCTACAGCCATTTTGTGCGACGGTGTGCCTTTCGGTTCGCACAAAAATATTAATTCGTGCGTTTGGACACAGCAAAAATTATTTTTATTTATATTATCAATCTATTATTATTTTATTCTCAGCACTCGCATTTTGTTGCATGTGTGCCTTCGGTTCGGCCAAAAAATATTAATTTATTTGCGCCATTTAGGTGGTTGAGGCCGCAACAACAAAAATATACTTTTATTTCCAGTATGGGCACTGGTGCGGCACAAGAAATTATTAATTTTTATCTCCAGTTATGTGCACTGGTGCCATAGATGCCTAAAACGGCGTGGCTAAAAAAATATTAAATTTTTATTTCTTCAGCACTAGTTATTTGTGACATGGTGCCTTCGGTTGGCACAAACAATATTTATTTTGCGGGCCATATGGTGCGTTGAGGCGTTGGAAAAACAGCAAAAATTATTTTATTATATTTTAAATAATATTAATTATATTTTATATTTTATCTCAAGCACTAGCATTTGTGCCATGTGTGGCCTTCAACGTTTCGGCACAAACAAATTATTAATTTTAATTTGCGCCTACAGGGTGCGTTGAGGCTGCGGCCACAGGCTAAAAATATTTTATTATCTTATAATATATTACATTATATTTTTCTTCCATCACTGCCATTTGTGCCAATTTGTTGTGCCATTTCAGTTCGGCACAAACAAATATTAATTTTATTTGCGTAAAGGTGCCGTTGACGTTGCGGCCAAAAACAAAGCCAAAAAATATTTTATTTTATTTATTATAAAATATTACTTTATTTTTTTATCTCAGCATAGCTTTTCGTGACATGGTGTGCTTCGTTCGGCACAAACAATATTAATTTTAATTTTGCGGGCACGGTGCTTTGAAAGGGGCACAGCAAATAAACTATTAATTTTATCTCCAGTACAGTGCACTGGTGCCATAGGTGCCTTCGGCGTGGCACAAACAAATATTAATTTTTATCTTCAGCCACTAGTTATTTGTGCCATGTGTGCCTTCGGTTTTGGCACAAAAACAATATTTAAATTTGGCCGCCATAGGTGCGTTGAGGCGGCGGCACAGCAAAATATTAATTTTGTATTTCCTTCAGTATGGGCACTGGTGCGGCAAAACAAGAAAAATAGTAATTTTTCTTCCAGTACTGTGCACTGGCGCTTTATAGGTGCCACTTCGGCGCGGCACAACAAATAATTTAATTTTAATTTTTCTCCAGCATTTGTGCGACGTGTTTGTGCCTTCGGTTCGGCACAAAAATAATATTAATTACGTGCGTTGGCAACAGCAAAAAATATTTTTGTTATTATTATTTAATATAATTGTATTTTATTTTTTCTTCCAGCACTAGGCATTTGTGCCATGTGGGTGCCTTCGGGTTCGGCACTAAAAAATATTAATTATATTTGCGCCATTAGGTGCGTTGTGAGCGCGGCACAACCAAAAAATATTAATTTTATTTCCAGTATGGGGCACTGTTGCGGCACAAGGAAAAATAAAATTAATTTTTAAATTTTATCCCTCCAGTTACGTGCACTGGGTTGCATAGATGCCTTCGGCGTTGGGGGCCCACAAAATTCAAATATTAATTTTATCTTCAGCACTAGTATTTAGTGCCATGTGTGCCTTCGGTTGGCACAAACAATATTTATTTGCGACCATAGGTTGCCGTTGAGCGTGGACCACAGCAAAAAATTAAATTTTAGTTATTAAATTATAATTATATTATATTATATTTTATTTTATCTCCAGCACTCGCATTTGTGACCATGTGTGCCTTCAGTTCGGCCAAACAAACAAATATTAATTTTATTTGCGCCACCAGGTGCGTTGTGCGGGCCGGCAAAGGCAAAAATATTTTATTATTTTATTAATAATATTATTCATTTATTTTTATTTTATCTCCAGCAACTAGCATTTTGTGCCATGTGTGCCTTCAGTTCTAGCACAAAACAAAATTATTAAATTTTATTTTGCGCTTAAAACAGGTGCGTTTGAGCGCGGGCACAGGCAAAAAAATTATTTTATTATATTATAATTTATTATTACCATTATAATTTAATCTCAGCACTAGCAATTTGTGACATGTGTGCCTTGCTGTTCGGCCACAAACAAATATTAATTTTTTTTATTTGCGCCACAGGTGCCGTTGAGCGCGGCCACTGCAAAAATATTTTATTATTTTATTTTTGTATTATTAGTATTATTATTTATTTTTATCTCCTTAGCACTAGGCATTTGTGACATGTGTGCCATTCTGTTCGGCCCAAACAAACAAATATTAAATTTTATTTTCCAAGTATGGGCGCACTTGGTTTGCGGCAACAAGAAAAATATTAATTTTTTAGCTCCAGTACGTGCACTGGCTCCATAGGTGCCTTCGGCGCGGCCAAAACAAATAAATATTAATTTTATCTCCCAGCATTTGTGCGACGTGTGCCTTCGGTTCGGCACAAAAAAATATTATTATTCGTGCGTTGGCACAGCAAAAATATATTATTATATTATTATATTATATATCTCCAGCACTAGCATTTGTGCCATGTGTGCCTTCGGTTCGGCACAAAAAATATTAATTTTATTTGCGCCACAGGTGCGTTGAGCGCGGCACAGCAAAAATATTTTATTATATTATAATATATTATATTATATTTTATCTCCAGCACTAGCATTTGTGACATGTGTGCCTTCAGTTCGGCACAAACAAATATTAATTTTATTTGCGCCACAGGTGCGTTGAGCGCGGCACAGCAAAAATATTTTATTATATTATAATATATTATATTATATTTTATCTCCAGCACTAGCATTTGTGACATGTGTGCCTTCAGTTCGGCACAAACAAATATTAATTTTATCTCCAGTACGTGCACTGGTGCCATAGGTGCCTTCGGCGCGGCACAAACAAATATTAATTTTATCTCCAGCATTTGTGCCACGTGTGACTTCGGTTCGGCACAAAAAAATATTAATTAGGTGCGTTGGCACAGCAAAAATATTTTATTATATTTTATCTCCATCACTAGCATTTGTGCCATGTGTGCCTTCGGTTGGGCACAAAAAATATTAATTTTATTTGCGCCATAGTTGAGCGCGGCACAGCAAAACTATTAATTTTATTTCCAGTATGGCACTGGTGCGGCACAAGAAAATATTAATTTTATCTCCAGTACGTGCACAGGTGCCATAGGTGCCTTCGCCGTGGCACAAACAAATATTAATTTTATCTCCAGCATTTGTGCTGCGTGTGCCTTCGGTTCGGCATAAAAAAATATTAATTAGGTGCGTTGGCACAGCAAAAATATTTTATTATATTAAAATATATTATATTATATTTTATCTCCAGCACTAGCATTTGTGCCATGTGTGCCTTCGGTTCGGACAAAAAAATATTAATTTTATTTGCGCCATAGGTGCGTTGAGCGCGGCACAGCAAAAATATTAATTTTATTTCCAGTATGGGCACTGGTGCGGCACAAAAAAATATTAATTTTATCTCCAGCACTAGTATTTGTGCCATGTGTGCCTTCAGTTCGGCACAAACAAATATTAATTTTATTTGCGCCATAGGTGCGTTGAGCGCGGCACAGCAAAACTATTAATTTTATCTCCAGTACGTGCACTGGTGCCATAGGTTCCTTCGGCGTGGCACAAACAATATTAATTTTATCTTCAGCACTAGTATTTGTGCCATGTGTGCCTTCGGTTGGCACAAAAAATATTAATTTGCGCCATCAGTGCGTTGAGCGTGGCACAGCAAAAATATTTTATTATATTATAATATATTATATTTTATATCCAGCACTAGCATTTGTGCCATGTGTGCCTTCAGTTCGGCACAAACAAATATTAATTTTATTTGCGCCATAGGTGCGTTGAGCGCGGCACAGCAAAACTATTAATTTTATCTCCAGTACGTGCACTGGTGCCATAGGTGCCTTCGGCGTGGCACAAACAATATTAATTTTATCTTCAGCACTAGTATTTGTGCCATGTGTGCCTTCGGTTCGCACAAAAAATATTAATTTGCGCCATAGGTGCGTTGAGCGCGGCACAGCAAAACTATTAATTTTATCTCCAGTACGTGCACTGGTGCCATAGGTGCCTTCGGCGTGGCACAAACAATATTAATTTTATCTTCAGCACTAGTATTTGTGCCATGTGTGCCTTCGGTTCGCACAAAAAATATTAATTTGCGCCATAGGTGCGTTGAGCGCGGCACAGCAAAAATATTAATTTTATTTCCAGTATGGGCACTGGTGCGGCACAAGAAAATATTAATTTTATCTCCAGTACGTGCACTGGCGCCATAGGTGCCTTCGGCGCGGCACAAACAAATATTAATTTTATCTCCAGCATTTGTGCGACGTGTGCCTTCGGTTTTTCGACAATAAAAATAATATTAATTAGGTGCGTTGGCACAGCAAAAATATTTTATTATATTATAATATATTATAGTTTATCTCCAGCACTAGCATTTGTGCCATGTGTGCCTTCGGTTCGGCACAAAAAATATTAATTTTATTTGCGCCATAGGTGCGTTGAGCGCGGCACAGCAAAAATATTAATTTTATTTCCAGTTATGGGCACTGGTGCGGCACAAGGAAAATATTAATTTTATCTCCAGTACGTGCACGGGCCATAGGTGCTTCGGCGCGCACAAACAAAAAATATTTTAATTTTATCCAGGCATTGTGCGGAGTTGTGCTTCGGTTTCGGCACAAAAAAAAATTAATTAGGTGCGTTGGCAAAAGCAAAAATATTTTAATTTTATCTAATCTAATTATAGTTTATCTCCGCACTAGTATTTGTGCCATGTGTGCCTTTCGGTTGGCACAAAAAAATATTAATTTTTATTTGCGCCATAGGTCGTTGAGGCGTTTACAGCAAAAAAATATTAATTTTATTTCCGTATGGGCAACTGGTGCGGCACAAGCTATTTTTTTTATTTTTCCATTAGTAGTTGCACTGGTGCCAATAGGTGCCTTCGGGTTGGCCACAAATATTATTTTATCTTCAGCACTTTTATGTGCATGTGTGCCTTCGGTTTGGCACAAAAAAATTTAATTTGCGCCATTAGGGTGCGTTGAGCGGGGCCCACAGCAAAAAATTTATTTTATTATATTATAATATATTATTTTATTATTTTATTTTATTCCAGCACTAGCTTTGTGCCATGTGTGCCTTCAGTTCGGCACAAACAAATATTAATTTTATTTGCGCCACAGGTGCGTTGAGCGCGGCACAGCAAAAATATTTTATTATATTATAATATATTATATTATATTTTATCTCCAGCACTAGCATTTGTGCCATGTGTGCCTTCAGTTCGGCACAAACAAATATTAATTTTATTTGCGCCACAGGTGCGTTGAGCGCGGGGCACCGCAAAAAATATTTATTATATATAATTATATTATTATTATATTTTATCTCCAGCACTAGCATTTGTGACATGTGTGCCTTCGTTCGGCACAAACAAATATTAATTTTATCTCCAGTACGTGCACTGGTGCCATAGGTGCCTTCGGCGCGGCACAAACAAATATTCATTTTATCTCCAGCATTTGTGCCACGTGTGACTTCGGGTTATTTTTCGGCACAAAAAAAATATTCATTTTATTTCCAGCATGGGCACAGGTGCGGCACAAAAAAACAATATTAATTTTACGGGTATTTTCTCCAGAACGTGTCACAAAAAACCACAGGGTGCCCCCCCCCCCCCATAGGTGCCTTCGCGCTGGCACAAACAAATAAAATCATTCTTTTATCTCCAGCATTTGTGCCACGTGTGCCTTCGGTTCGGCACAAAAAAATATTAATTTTATTTCCAGCATGGGCACTGGTGCGGCACAAAAAAATATTAATTGTATCTCCAGTACGTGCACTGGTGCCATAGGTGCCTTCGGCGTGGCACAAATAAAATATTAATTTTATCTTCAGCACTAGTATTTGTGCCATGTGTGCCTTCGGTTGGCAAAAAAATATATTAATTTGTGCCATATGCGTTGAGCGCGGCACAGCAAAAATATTAATTTTATTTCCAGTATGGGCACTGGTGCGGCACAAGAAAATATTAATTTTATCTCCAGTACGTGCATTGGCGCAATAGGTGCCTTCGGCGCGGCACAAACAAATATTAATTTTATCTCCAGCATTTGTGCCACGTGTGCCTTCGGTTCGGCACAAAAAAATATTAATTAGGTGCGTTGGCACAGCAAAAATATTTTATTATATTTTATCTCTAGCACTAGCATTTGTGCCATGTGTGCCTTCGGTTGGGCACAAAAAATATTAATTTTATTTGCGCCATAGGTGCGTTGAGCGCGGCACAGCAAAACTATTAATTTTATTTCCAGTATGGCACTGGTGCGGCACAAGAAAATATTAATTTTATCTCCAGTACGTGCACAGGTGCCATAGGTGCCTTCGCCGTGGCACAAACAAATATTAATTTTATCTCCAGCATTTGTGCTGCGTGTGCCTTCGGTTCGGCATAAAAAAATATTAATTAGGTGCGTTGGCACAGCAAAATATTTTATTATATTTTACTCTAGCATAGCATTTGTGCATGTGTGCCTTCGGTTGGGCACAAAAAATATTAATTTTATTTGCGCCATGGTGGTTGAGCGCACGCAAAATATTAATTTTTTTCCAGTATGGCACTGGTGCGGAGAAAATATTAATTTTATCTCCAGTACGTCAGGTGCCATAGGTGCCTTCGCCGTGGCACAAACAAATATTATTTTCTCCGATTTGTGTGTGTGCCTTGGTTGGCATAAAAAATTAATTAGGTGTGTTGGCACAGCAAAAATATTTTATTATATTAAAATATATTATATTATATTTTATCTCCAGCAGTAGCATTTGTGCCATGTGTGCCTTCGGTTCGGACAAAAAAATATTAATTTTATTTGCGCCATAGGTGCGTTGAGCGCGGCACAGCAAAAATATTAATTTAAATTTTATCTCCAGTACGTGCACTGGTGCCATAGGTGCCTTCGGCGCGGCAGAAACAAATATTAATTTTATCTCCAGCATTTGTGCCTTCGGTTCGGCACAAAAAAATATTAATTAGGTGCGTCGGCACAGCAAAAATATTTTATTATATTATATGTTATATTATATTTTATCTCCAGCACTAGCATTTGTGCCATGTGTGCCTTCGGTTCGGCACAAAAAATATTAATTTGCGCCATAGGTGCGTTGAGCGCGGCACAGCAAAAATATTAATTTTATTTCCAATATGGGCACTGGTGCGGCACAAGAAAATATTAATTTTATCTCCAGTACGTGGACTGGTGCCATAGATGCCTTCGGCGCGGCACAAACAAATATTAATTTTATCTCCAGCATTTGTGCGGCACAAGAAAATATAATTTTATCTAAAGCGCTCGAATTTGCGCCATAGGTGCGTTGAGTGCGGCACAGCAAAAATATTAATTTTATTTCCAGTATGGGCACTGGTGTGGCACAAGAAAATATAAGTTTATTTCAAGCGCGTGAATTTGCGCCATAGGTGCGTTGAGCGCGGCACAGCAAAAACATTTGATTATATTATTATATAAAGTAATTAATTTAATTTACCTACCGAGTCCTGTGGTGCGAGGATCACCCGATTGACGTTGACCTTCCGTGTGTTGTTGCCCTTGACATTGCCCCCATCGTAATGGCCGAAGAAATGCTGAAACAGAAAATACGCTCAAATTAACAAGTTATCATCAGAGCCCATTTTACATTTTGATGTTTTTCAAATTCATACTCGCAATCTTGCAGTTTGATTGGCCAAGAGTGAGCATAGTTTCAACCGATATTCACAGAGGAAAATTGTTTCAGTTGTGCGCTTCTTTTTTTATGAACCGTAAAGAAGGCACCTATGATGTTTGGGTTCAGTTTGTCTGTTATAGTATCATCTATACCAGTGTGAATGTACGTCACATGTACCAACTATTTAACCCAAGTAACTGCAACACGAGTCATATATATGAGTCACCAGCATGTGCCATGGGTGCCTTCGGTACGCACAAAAATATTATTTTTATCTGCAGCACATGCATTTGTGCCAAAGGTGCGTTTGGCACATGATGTAAAAATATTACTTTTATCTCCAGCATGTATATAAAAAAATATTAATTTCATCTCCAGCACGTGCTTTCGACACGGCATATACAATTATATGACTAACAAATTCAACCATTTAACCCAAGTAGCTGCACGAGTCATATATATGAGTCACCAGCGTGTGCTATGGGTGACTTCGGAGCGGCACAAACATTTTATTTTTATCTCCAGCATGTGCATTTACTATTGCTTTTATCTCCAGCACTAGCATTCGTGCCACAGGTGCCTTCGACGCGGCACAAGCAAATATTTTTTTATCTCAGGCCTGTGCATTTGGCGTTTGGCGCGGCACAGCAAATATATTCATTTTATTTCCAGCACTAGCATTAAATTTTGTGCCATGGGTTTGTTTGGTGTGGCACAAGAAAATATTACTTTTATCTGCAGCACATGCTTTTGTGCCATGTGTTTGGCGCATTATCTCCAGCATGGCACGGCGTGGCACAAGACAATATAATTTTATCTCGAGCGTGTGCATTTGCGCCATAGGTGCGTTGAGCGCGGCACAGCAAAACAATTATTTTTATTTCCAGTATGGGCACTGGCTAGGTGCGGCACAAGAAAATATTAATTTTATCTACAGCACGTGAATTTGTGCCATGAGTGCGTTTGGCGAGCACAACAAAAATATTAATTTTATCTGCAGCACATGTATTTGACACATGATGTAAATTATTACTTTTATCTCCAGCATGGCAATTTGTACCATGAATGCCTTTCTACGCAGCACAAGAAAATAAAATTTTATCTCAAGGTGAGTTGAGGTGCCATCGGCGAGGCACAAAAAATATTAAATTATCTCCAGCACTATGGGTGTCTTTGGCAAGGCACAAAAAAACAAAAACAATATTAATTTTATCTGCAGCACATGTGTTTGTGCCATAGGTGCGGTGCGTTTGGCGCATGATGTAAATTATTACTTTTATCTCCAGCATGTCAATTTGTGCCATGAGTGCCTTTGGCGCGGCACAAAAAATATAATTTTATCTCAAGCGCGTGCATTTGCGCCATAGGTGCGGTGCGTTGAGCGTGGCACAACAAAAATATAATGTTATCTCCAGTACGGGGACTGGTGCCATAGGTGCCTTCGGTGTGGTAACAACAAATATTAATTTTCTCTCCAGCACTAGCATTTGTGCCATGCACCCCTCAGTGCGGCCCAAAAAAAAACTAGAAATGTGGCCTGTCGGCACACGAATGCCCCCGCTGGCAGCCAAAGAAAACGAGGCATATTGGATTATAAGCCATTTACCCGAGTGTTAAGGTTTTGAACGCACCAAGTCTGTGACTAGGCCCTGGGCTTAGCGGGGGCGTGACGAATGTGGATTTGTCACAGGGCGGTAGAGGACCATTGGAGCAATGCGTGTGTGAAAAGTGAAGCAGATCCGAGCAAGGAAACACAAATTATAAGCCATTTAACTGAATGTTAAGGTTTCGAATGCACCAAGTCTGTGACCTTGACCCTGGGCTTAGCGGGGGCGGGACGAATGTGGATTTGTCAAAGGGCAGTAGAGGACCATTGGAGCAATGCGTGTGTGAAATGTGAAGCAGATCCGAGCAAGGAAACAGAAATTATAAGCCATTTACCCGAGCGTTAAGGTTTCGAACACACCAAGTATGTGACCTTGATCATGGGCTTAGCGGGGGCGGGACAAATGTGGATTTGTCACAGGGTGGCAGAGGAGCATTGGAGCAATGCGTGTGTGAAATGTTAAGCAGATCCGAGCAAGGAAACAGAAATTATAAGGCATTTACCCGAGCGTTAAGGTTTCGAACGCACCAAGTCTGTGACCTTGACCCTGGGCTTAGCGGGGGCGGTATGAATGTGGATTTGTCACAGGGTGGCAGAGGACCATTGGTGCAATGCGTGTGTGAAATGTGAAGCAGATCCGAGCAAGGAAACAGAAATTATAAGGCATTTACCCAGCGTTAAGGTTTCGAACGCACTAAGTCTGTGACCTTGACCCTGGGCTTAGCGGGGGCGGGACGAATGTGGATTTGTCACAGGGCGGTAGAGGACCATTGGACCAATGCGTGTGTGCAATGTGAAGCAGACTCGAGCAAGGAAACAGAAATTATAAGCCATTTACCCAGCGTTAAGGTTTCGAACGCACCAAGTCTGTGACCTTGACCCTGGTCTTAGCGGGGGCGGGACGAATGTGGATTTGTCACAGGGCGGTAGAGGACCATTGGAGCAATGCGTGTGTGCAATGTGAAGCAGATCCGAGCAAGGAAACAGAAATTATAAGCCATTTACCCAGCGTTAAGGTTTCGAACGCACCAAGTCTGTGACCTCGACCCTGGGCTTAGCGGGGGCGGGACGAATGTGGATTTGTCACAGGGCGGTAGAGGACCATTGGAGCAATGCGTGTGTGCAATGTGAAGCAGATCCGAGCAAGGAAACAGAAATTATAAGCCATTTACCCAGCGTTAAGGTTTCGAACGCACCAAGTCTGTGACCTTGACCCTGGGCTTAGCGGGGGCGAGACGAATGTGGATTTGTCACAAGGCGGTAGAGGACCATTGGAGCAATGCGTGTGTGCAATGTGAAGCAGATCCGAGCAAGGAAACAGAAATTATAAGCCATTTACCCAGCGTTAAGGTTTCGAACGCACCAAGTCTGTGACCTTGACCCTGGGCTTAGCGGGGGTGGGACGAATGTGGATTTGTCACAGGGCGGTAGAGGACCATTGGAGCAATGCGTGTGTGCAATGTGAAGCAGATCCGAGCAAGGAAACAGAAATTATAAGCCATTTACCCAGCGTTAAGGTTTCGAACGCACCAAGTCTGTGACCTTGACCCTGGGCTTAGCGGGGGCGGGACGAATGTGGATTTGTCACAGGGCGGTATAGGACCATTGGAGCAATGCGTGTGTGCAATGTGAAGCAGATCCGAGCAAGGAAACAGAAATTATAAGCCATTTACCCAGCGTTAAGGTTTCGAACGCACCAAGTATGTGACCTTGACCCTGGGCTTAGCGGGGGCGGGACGAATGTGGATTTGTCACAGGGCGGTAGAGGACCATTGGAGCAATGCGTGTGTCAATGTGAAGCAGATCCGAGCAAGGAAACAGAAATTATAAGCCATTTACCCAGCGTTAAGGTTTCGAACGCACCAAGTCTGTGACCTTGACCCTGGGCTTAGCGGGGGCAGGACGAATGTGGATTTGTCACAGGGCGGTAGAGGACCATTGGAGCAATGCGTGTGTGCAATGTGAAGAAGATCCGAGCAAGGAAACAGAAATTATAAGCCATTTACCCAGCGTTAAGGTTTCGAACGCACCAAGTCTGTGACCTTGACCCTGGGCTTAGCGGGGGCGGGACAAATGTGGATTTGTCACAGGGCGGTAGAGGACCATTGGAGCAATGCGTGTGTGAAATGTGAAGCAGATCCGAGCAAGGAAACAGAAATTATAAGCCATTTACCCAGCGTTAAGGTTTCGGGACGTACGTACGTACGTACGTACGTACGTACGTACGTACGTACGGACGCCGGTAACAACTATATGCCCCCCTCACCATTCGGTGGCGGGGGCATAAAAATATTATTTCCAGCACTAGAATTTGTGCCATGGGTGCTTTTGGTGCGAAACAAGAAAATATAATTTTATCTCAAGTGCGTGCATTTATACAATAGGTACCTTCGGCGCGGCACAAAAAATATTCCTTTTATCTGCAGCACATGCATTTGTGTCATAGGTGACTTGGCGCATGATGTAAATATATTACTTTTATCTCCAGCATGGCAATTTGTGCCATGGGTGCCTTCTGCACGGCACAGTACGAGCACTGGTACCATAGGTGCACTCGGCAAGGCACACAAAATATTAATTTATCTCCAACACTAACATTTGTGCCATGGGTGTCTTTGACGCAGCACAATTTGTTTTTTCTGCAACATGTGCGTTTGGCGCACGCATGACGTAAAAATATTAAAGGATG
This sequence comes from Conchocele bisecta, assembly GCA_029237695.1. Lineage (NCBI taxonomy): Eukaryota > Metazoa > Mollusca > Bivalvia > Lucinida > Thyasiridae > Conchocele > Conchocele bisecta. The sequence goes on along the minus strand of CM055270.1, from coordinate 48,695,132 downwards.
CCTTCGACGCGGCACAAGAAAATAATGTTTTTATCTCAAGCCTGTGCATTTGTGCCATGGGTGCATTTGGCGCGAGGCACAGCACAATTATTAATTTTATCTCCAGAACGTGCATTTGTACCATAGGCGTTTTTGGCAGCACGTGCATTTTTGCCATGAATTTTATCTCCAGCATGTGCATTTGTGCAATAGGAGCTATCGGCGCGGCACAAAAAATATTAATTTTATGTCCAGCACATGAATTCTACCATAGTGCGTTTGGCGCATCATGTAAAAATATTACTTTTATCTCCAGCATGGCAATTTGTCATTTGTCTTCGGAGCGGCACAAGAAAATATAATTTTATCTCCAGCACATGCATTTGTGCCATATGGGCGTTTAGTGCGTGATGTAAAAATATAGCTTTTATCTCCAGCACTAGCATTTGTGCCATGGGTGCCGTCGACAAGGCACAAGACAATATTTTTTATCTCGGGTCCGTGCATTTGTGCCATGGGTGCGTTTGGCGTGGCACAGAAAAAATATTGATTTATCACCAGTACGAACATTTGTGCCTTCAGTGTATCTCCAGCAAGTGCATTTGTGCCACAAATGCGTTTGGTGCAGCACAACAAAAATATTAAATTAATCTCCAGCATGTGCATTTGTGCTGTCAGTGCGTTTGGCGCATGAAATAAAAATATTACTTTTATCTCCAATATGCGCATTTGTGCCATTGATGCCATTGATGCCCTTGGCGCGGCACAAAAAAAAAAACTTTTATCTCCAGCACGTGCGTTTCAGCGATATGTGCTTTTGGCGTGGTGTATAAAAAATATTAATTTTATCTCCGCACGTGCATTTGAGCCATATCTGCATTTGGCGTGGTATATAGAAATTTTTATCTCCAGCAAGTGCGCTACGGTTTATAAAAAAAATATTCATTTCATCACCAGCATGTGCTTTCGACGCAGTATATAAAATTATTATATGACTGACAAATTCAACCAACGATATTGTCCAATTTCTTTGACCAGGATTGTGGACACATATGATATTCACCTGAACATCAGTCTTGGCCTCATCTCGTTGCGTGAGACGAGTCCGAGAGCGATATTCAAAATGTGATATTCACCTAGATGTGCGTGTCACTGATCACGCAACCAAAAACGTGAAAGAGTTCAGAGCCAATTGAACAAAACTATGCAAATAGTATCATCCAATCAACAACGAACTTACAAAATGTATTTCACATTTGACAGAAAACTGGCTGCAGCAGAAAATAGTTCAGTTCAGTTTGTCTGTTGTGGTATCCACAAAACTTTAACTCAAATATTTTAAAAACTTTATGGCAAATTTCCAAGTAATTTGACCTTGAACTTGGACATGAAGGCCGCATACCGTATGTATGGTATGGAATACAAATATGGATGAAGACTAGGAAGTATGTATATAACGTTTTAAGTCAATCTGACTTACCGTTAAAGAGATAATGGGTGCCCAAAAACTAACGAGGACGAACAAACGGACGGAATCTCAGTCTTGAGTGATATATGAAATGTGGTGACCAAAAACGTGACACAGCTCAACAAAGAACCAATTGAACAAAACTAAGCAAATAGTATCATACAATCAACAACGAGCTTACATAATGTACTTCTCATGTCAGAAAAATGGCTGCAGCGGAAAGTAGATGTTTGGGTTCAGTTTGTCTGTTATAGTATCATCTATAGTGACTATTTATTTACGGTTTATAAAAAAATATTAATTTCATCTCCAGCACGTGCTTTCGACGCGGTATATACAATTATTATATGACTGACAAATTCAACCAATATCGGACCAGGATTGTGGACATAATATGATATTCACCTGAACATCAGTCTTGGCCTCATCTCGTTGCGCAAGGCGAGTCCGAGAGTGATATTCAAAATGTCAGATTCACCTAGATGTGCGCATCACTGATCACGTAACCAAAAACGTGAAAGAGTTCAAAGAAGAGCCAATTGAACAAAACTAAGCAAATAGTATCATCCAATCAACAACGAGCTTACAAAATGTACTTTGCATGTCAGAAAAATGGCTACAGCAGAAAGTAGATGTTTGGGTTCAGTTCGTCTGTTATAGTATCATCTATACCACAGTGTGAATGTACGTCACATGTACCAACTATTTAACCCAAGTAGCTGCAACACGAGTCATATATATGAGTCACTAGCAAGTGCCATGGGTGCCTTCGGTACGCACAAAATTATTATTTTTATCGCCAGCATGTGCATTTGTGCCGTAGGTGCCTTCGGAGCGGCACAACAATATTGCAATAATAATTTTATCTGTAGCACATGCATTTGCGCCATAGGTGCGTTTGGCGCAAAAATATGTAGACGTAAAAATATTAAAGGATGCCTTCGACGCGGCACAAGAAAATAATTTTTGGTCTCAAGCCTGTGCATTTGTGCCATGGGTGCATTTGGCGCGGGGCACAGCACAATTATTAATTTTATCTCCATAACGTGCATTTGTACCATAGGCGTTTTTGGCAGCACGTGCATTTTTGCCATGAATTTTATCTCCAGCATGTGCATTTGTGCAATAGGAGCTATCGGTGCGGCACAAATTCGACGCAATTATTATATGACTGACAAATTCCAAATTCAACCAACGAGATTGTCCAATATCGGACCAGGATTGTGGACATACAGTGCGAGCCCGGAAGTACACGCTTCATTATAACACGGTTTCGGTTAGTACACGGTTGTGCTTTGGCTCCTGATTTTTTTGCCTATTTGTATATAAAAATTGTGTTACATTTGTAACAGACTATCGTCAGAAATCGTGTTATATTTGCGATCATATTGCTGCCGAAAGTGGTATTATATTGTTAACTATTGATTGCGGTATGTATTATCTCCGTGTGTTTGAAGTTAAGAAATAAAGGTAGTACTTGCATGTACGTACATTAGTACAATTCCGCATTTCCTCATCTTCCAACGTCATTTACAGAAAATATCACAGTAACATCAAACAATACTAGAAGGTCCGATTTTCTTTTGAAGTCTGCCAGAAACCAGAACACACATATCATCAGCCGATTACTCCATGACCCAACATTCCTTTCATATCTAAAGCCACCGACAATTCCAATTGTCCGCATGAACTTTGAATTTTGTGTCAACTTTTCAACACCATTTAACAGAAAATATTTTCGAAATCAATATCGGCGAAATATGGCGACAGATCTGCGTATAATCCAGTGTGTTTTTTTTTAATCCATTCCTTTCGGAATACACACTTACGGGTATGAATTTTAAATAATTCATTTTTATTTTTGTTATTTCTCAATGAAAGTATATGTTGTGACCACTCATTTGAACCATCTTGACGAGACGGTTTAAATGGTGATCGCGGCATATACTTCTGTGTGCATAGAAGGAAAATATTTTTCCGCAAACATAAGCGTATCCTCAGCATGAAATGGGTTACTGCATGATTGCCCCATGATGCGATGATGAAAGTCGCACGTTCGCGACGTCTGCGGCACATCAAAAGGCGTGTCGACCAATGATCAGTAACATTTCAAAACATAGCCTAAAGGTCACACAGATTACAGCCTCGTGCTGAATGATCATGTCATACGATAAACACCTGTTCGTTGACACGGCTGTGTGTTATCGATTTTTTGCACAAAGCAACACACAAATCTCGTCGTACATTCACAAAGTGTACATGTATTTGTTGTTGACACGATGCGTCTTCGGCGAGTACGGATATTGCACAGTTCGGATAAGCAACACGGAAGGTCGTATGTCGCCGGACTTCCGTGCAATAGAGGGGTCGCACTGTAATATGATATTCACCTGAACATCAGTCTTGGCCTCATTTCGTTGCGCAAGGCGAATCCAAGAGTGATATTCAAAATGTTATATTCACCTAGATGTGCGCGTCACTGATCACGCAACCAAAAACGTGAAAGAGTTCAACGAAGAGACAATTGAACAAAACTAAGCAAATAGTATCATCCAATCAACAACGAGCTTACAAAATGTACTTCGCATGTCAGAAAAATGGCTGCAGCAGAAAGTAGAAGTTTGGGTTCAGTTTGTCTGTTATAGTATCATCTATACCACAGTGTGAATGTACGTCACATGTACCAACTATTTAACCCAAGTAGCTGCAACACGAGTCATATATGAGTCACCAGTGTGTGCTATGGGTGACTTCGGAGCGGCACAAAAATAGTATTTTTATCTCCAGCATGTGCATTTGTGCCATATGTGCGTTTGGCGCATGATGTAAAAATATTATTTTCATCTCCAGCATGTGCATTTGTTCCATAATATGCGTTTGGCGCATGATGTAAAAATATTACTTTTATCTCCAACATGTGCATAAGGGTGCCTTCGACGCGGCACAAGAAAATATTTGTGCATTTGTGCCATGGGTGCGTTTGGCGCGGGGCACAGCACAATTATTAATGTTATCTCAGAACGTGCATTTGTACCAGTCGCGTTTGGCAGCACGTGCTTTTCTGCCTGTCAGTGACTTTTATCTCCAGCATGTGCATTTGTGCATTAGGTGCTATCGGCGCGGCACAAAAAATATTAATTTTATCTCCAGCACATGCATTTCTACCATAGTGCGTTTGGCGCATCATGTCAAAATATTACTTTCATCTCCAGATGTGCATTTGTGCCATGGGTACCTTCGGCAGAGCACAAGAAATATTAATTTTATCTCCAACACATGCATTTACTATTACTTTTATCACCAGCACTAGCATTTGTGCCACAGGTGCCTTCAACGCGGCACAAGAAAATATTTTTTTTATCTCAGGCCTGTGCATTTGTGCCATGGGTGCATTTGGTGAGGCACAGCAAAAATATTAATTTTATCTCTGACATGGGTGCCTTCGGTGCGGCACAGAAAATATTACTTTTATCTGCAGCACATGCATTTGTGCCATGTGTTTGGCGCATGATCTCCAGCATGGCAATTTGTGCCATGGGTGCCTACGGCGTGGTACAAGACAATATCATATTTAACGCGTGTGCGTTGAGCGCGGCACAGCAAAACAATTATTTTTATTTTCAGTATGGGCACTGGTTTGGTGCGGCACAACAAAAATATTAATTTTATTTCCAGCACGTGAATTTGTGCCATGAGTGCGTTTGGCGAGGCACAACAAAAATATTAATTTTATCTGTAGCACATGTATTTGACACATGATGTAAATTATTACTTTTATCTCCAGCATGGCAATTTGTACAAGGAGTGCCTTTCTACGCGGCACAAGAAAATAAAATTTTATCTCAAGGTGCGTTGAGGTGCGTTGAGGTGCGTTGAGGTGCGTTGAGGTGCCTTCGGCGCGGCACAAAAAATATTAAATTATCTCCAGCACTATGGGTGTCTTTGGCATGGCACAAAAAAACAAAAAAAATATTAATTTTATCTGCAGCACATGTGTTTGTGCCATAAGTGCGTTTGGCGCATGATGTAAATTATTACTTTTATCTCCAGCATGTCAATTTGTGCCATGAGTGCCTTCGGCGTGGCACAAGAAAATATAATTTTATCTCAAGCGCGTGCATTTGCGCCATAGGTGCGGTGCGTTGAGCGTGGCACAGCAAAAATATAATTTTATCTCCAGTACGGGGACTGGTGCCATAGTTGCCTTCGGTGCGGTACAAACAAATATTAATTTTATCTTCAGCACTAGCATTTGTGCCATGGGTGCCCTCGGTGCAGCACAAAAAAAATAAATTTATTTCCAGCACTAGCATTTGTGCCATGGGTGCTTTTGGTGCGGCACAAGAAAATATAATTTTATCTCAAGTGCGTGCATTTATACAATAGGTACCTTCGGCGCGGCAAAAAAGATATTCATTTTATCTGCAGCACAGGCATTTGTGTCATAGGTGACTTGGCGGATGATGTAAATATATTACTTTTATCTCCAGCATGGCAATTTGTGCCATGGGTGCCTTCTGCGCGGCACAGAACAAGCACTGGTGCCATAGGTGTATTCGGCAAGGCACACAAAATATTAATTTATCTCCAACACTAACATTTATGCCATGGGTGTCTTCGACGCGGCACAATTTGTTTTTATCTGCAACATATGCGTTTGGCGCATGATGTCAACTATTACTTTTATCTCCAGCATGGCAATTTGTGCCATGAGTGCCTTTGGCACGCCACAAGAAAATATAAATGTATCTCAAGAGTGCATTTGTGCCATAGGGTTGAGCGCGGCACAGCAAAAATATAATATGATCTCGAGTACGAGCACTGGTGTCATAGGGGACTTCCGCGCGGCACAAATAAATATTACCTTTATCTCCAGCACTAGCATTTGTGTCATGGATGCCTTCGGCGCGGCAAAAAAAATATATTCATTTTATCTGCAGCACATGCATTTGTGCCATTTGTGCGGGGTTTGGCGCATGATGTAAATTATTACTTATGTCCAGCATGGCAATTTGTGCCATGAGTGCGTTCTGCGCGACACAAGAAAATATAATTTTATCTCAAGTGCGTGCATTTATACAATAGGTGCCTTCGGCGCGGCACAAAAAATATTCATTTTATCTGCAGTACATGCATTTGTGCCATTTGTGCGGGGTTTGGCGCATGATGTAAATTATTACTTATCTCCAACATGGCAATTTGTGCCATGAGTGCGTTCTGCGCGACACAAGAAAATATAATTTTATCTCAAGTGCGTGCATTTATACAATAGGTGCCTTCGGCGCGGCACAAAAAATATTCATTTTATCTGCAGTACATGCATTTTTGCCATAGGTGACCTGATGCCTGATGTAAATATATTACTTTTATCTCCAGCATGGCAATTTGTGCCATGGGTGCCTTCTGCGCGACACAGTACAAGCACTGGTGCCATAGGTGCCTCTTCGGCAAGGCACACAAAATATTAATTTATCTCCAGCACTAGCATTTGTGGCATAGGCGCCTTCGGCGCGGCACACAAATTTTGTTTTTATCTGCAGCATATGCATTTGTGCCATAGGTGCGTTTGGCGCATTTGATGTAAATTTTTATTAATTTTATTTTTCCTTCCAGCCATGGCAGTTTGTGCCATTGTGCAAGCACATGGATTTTATGCCATAGGGGTGTTTGGGCATGGATGTAAAAAATATTACTTGTTATCTCCCCAGCACAATTTGTGCCATAGGGGGGCCTTTAGGCGTGCCAAAAGTATCTGAGCATATGAAATTTGTGCCATGGGTGCGTTTGGCGCATGATGTAAATTATTATAATTTTATCTCCAGCATGGCAGTTTGTGCCATGAGTGCAGCACATGCATTTATGCCATAGGTGTGTTTGGCGCATGATGTAAAAATATTACTTGTTATCTCCAGCATGGCAATTTGTGCCATAGGTGCCTTAGGCGTGGCACAAAATTATCTGCAGCATATGCATTTGTGCCATAGGTGCGGTGCGTTTGGCGCATGATGTAAATTATTATAATTTTATCTCCAGCATGGCAGTTTGTGCCATGAGTGCAGCACATGCATTTATGCCATAGGTGTGTTTGGCGCATGATGTAAAAATATTACTTGTTATCTCCAGCATGGCAATTTGTGCCATAGGTGCCTTAGGCGTGGCACAAAATTATCTGCAGCATATGCATTTGTGCCATAGGTGCGGTGCGTTTGGCGTATGATGTAAATTTTTACTTTTATCTCCAGCATGGCAATTTGTGCCGCGAGTGCCAGCACGCCACAAGAAAATATAATTTATCTCAAGAGCGTGCATTTGCACCATATCGCATTGAGTGCGGCACAGCAAAAAGAATAATTTTATCTCGAGTACGAGCACTCTTGTCATAGGTGCCTTTGGCGTGGCACAAAACATATTAATTTTTATCTCCAGAACTAGCATTTTTGTCATGGATGCCTTCGGCGCGGCAAAAAAATATATTAATTTTATCTGCAGCACATGCATTTGTGCCATAGGTGTGTTTGGCACATGATGTAAATTATTACTTTTATCTCAAGCATGGCAATTTGTGTCATGAGTGCCTTCGGCGTGGCACAAAAACTATTAATTTAATCTACAGCACCAGCATTTGTGTCATGGTTTCCTTCGGATCGGCAAAAAAAAGATATTAAATTTATCTGCAGCACATGCATTTGTGCCATAGGTGTGTTTGGCGCATGATGTAAATTATTACTTTTATCTCCAGTATGGCAATTTGTGCCATGAGTGCCTTTGGCGCGGCAAAAAATGTATATTAATTTTATCTGCAGTACATGCATTTGTGCCATATGTGCGTTTGGCGCATGAGGTAAATTATTACTTTTATCTCCAGCATGGCAATTTGTGCCATGAGTGCCTTTGGCACGCCAGAAGAAAAAATAATTTTATTTCAAGAGCGTGCATAGGTGCGTTGAGCGCGGCACAGCAAAAAGAATAATTTTATCTCGAGTACGAGCACTGGTGTCATAAGTGCCTTCGGCGCTGCACAAAAAATATTTATTTTTATCTCCAGAGCTAGCATCTGTGTCATGGATGCCTTCGGCGCGGCAAAAAAAAGATATTAATTTTATCTGCAGCACATGCATTTGTGCCATAGGTGCGGGGTTTGGCTCAGGATGTAAATTACTACTTTTATCTTCAGTATGGCAATTTGTGCCACGAGTGCCTTCGGCGCGGCACAAGCAAATATAATTTGCTTGTGCATTTGCACCATAGCGGTGGGCGCAGCACAGCAAAAAGATTAATGTTATCTCCATCACTAGCATTTGTGCCATGGTTGCCTTCGGTGCAGCACAAAAAAAAATTAATTTCATTTCCAGCACAAGCATTTGTGCCATGGGTGCGTTTGGTGCGGCACAAGAAAATATTTATTTTATCTCCAGCACGTAAATTTGTGCCAGGAGTGCGTTTGGCGAGGCACAACAAACCGGTATATAAAAATATTAATTTTATCTCCAGCATGTGCATTTGTGACATTGGGAGGCTTCATCGTGGCACAAAATAAAGTTATTAATTTAATTTACCTACCGAGTCCCGAGGTGCGTGGATCGGCGATTGACGTAGACCTTCCGTGAGTTGTTGCCCTTGACATTGCCCCCATCGTAATGGCCGAAGAAATGCTGAAACAGAAATTAAGCTCAAATTACCAAGTTATCATCAGAGCCCATTTTTATTTTACATTTTGATGTTTTTCAAATTCATGCTCGCAATCTTGCAGTTTGATTGGCCAAGAGTGAGCATATTTTCAACCGATATTCACAGAGGAAAATTGTTTCCGTTGTGCGCTTCTTTAATTGAATTTGTGCCATATATGTGTTTGGTATGTAAAAATATCAGTTTTATCTCCAGCACATGTATGTTTGCCATGTGTGCCACTCGGCGCAGCACAAACATTTTTATTTCCAGCATGTGCATATTATGTGCAATGGGTGCCTTCGGGACGGCACCAAAAAAAAATTAATTTTATATCAAGCGTGTGCATTTGTGCCATAGGTGCGTTGAGCGCGGCACGGCAAAAATATTAATTTTATTTCCAGTATGGGCCATAGGTGCCTTCCCTTGTGCCATAGATCCCTTTGGCTTTGGCATAAGTGCCTTTTTCCTTTTATCTGCAGCACATAAATTTGTGTCATAGATGCGTTTGGCGCACAATGTAAATTATAACTTATCTCCAGCATGGCAATTTGTGCCATCAGTGACTTCGGCGTGGCACAAGAAAATATAATTTTATCTCAAGCGCGTGCATTTTATATGTACGTTGAGAGCAGCACAGAAAAAATATTAATTTTATTTCCAGTATGGGCACTGGTGCCATAGGTGCCTCGGTGTGGCACAAAAAACAACAACATTTATTTCCAGCACTAGCATTTGTGCCATGGGTGCGTTTGGTGCGGCATGTGCATAAGTGTCCTGGGTGCCTTCGGTGCGGCACAAAACATATTAATTTTATCTGCAGCACGTGCATTTGTGCCCGGCACAAAACATATTAATTGTATCTGCAGCACATGCATTTGTGCCCGGCACAAAACATTAATTGTATCTGCTGCAGCACGTGCATTTGTGTCCTGGGTGCCATCGGTGCAGCACAAAACATATTAATTGTATCTGCAGCACGTGCATTTGTGTCCTGGGTGCATCGGTGAGTTGCGGCACAAAACATATTAATTTTATCTTGCAGCACGTGCATTTGTGCCCGGCACAAAACTATTAATTGTATCTGCCCACATGCTTTGGTATGCGGCACCACAAACCCATTAAAATTAATTGTATCTTGCAAGCACATTGCATGTGCGGCACAAAACATTAATTTTGTTTCTGCTGCAGCCACGGGTGCATGTTTTAAGTCTGTGCCCATACGGTGCAGACTAAAAACATATTAATTGTATCTGCAGCACGTGCATTTGTTGTCCTGGGTGCCTCGGTGCGGCACAAAACATATTAATTTTAAATCTGCAGCACGTTGCCCATGCGGCACAAAACATATTAATTTTACTGCTGCAGCACATGCATCGTGCCGGCACAAAACATATTAATTTTATCTGCAGCACTCATTTGTGCGACACAAAAATTTAATTTTATCTGCGCATGCCTAGTCCTGAGTGCCTTCGTGCTGGCACAAAATCATATTGCTAAGCAGTTGCATTTGTGTCTGGGTCTTCGGTGCGGCACAAAACATATTTTTTATCTGCACGTGCATTTGTGTCCTGGGGTCTTCGGTGCGGCACAAAACATATTAATTTTATCTGCAGCACGTGTATTTGTTTCCTGGGTGCCTTCGGTGCGGCACAAAACATATTCATTTTATCTGCAGCAAGTGTATTTGTTTCCTGGGTGTTCTTCGGTGCACAAAAATTATAATTTTAGCACATATTTTGCAGCAAGTGATTTGTTTCCTGGGTGTTCTCGGCGGCACAAATATCATTTTATCTGCAGCAAGTGTATTTGTTTCCTGGGTGCCTTCGGTGCGGCCAAAAATATTTTTATTGCACAAGTGTATTTGGTTTCCTGGGCCTTCGGTGCCACAAAAACATATTATTTTATCTGCAGCAAGTGTATTTGTTTCCTGGGTGCTTCGGTGCGGCACAAAACATATCAATTTTATCTGCAGCAAGTGTATTTGTTTCCTGGGTGCCTTCGGTGCGGCACAAAACATATTCAATTTTATCTGCAGCAAGTGCATTTGTGTCCTGGGTGCCTTCGGTGCGGCACAAAACATATCAATTTTATCTGCAGCAAGTGTATTTGTTTCCTGGGTGCCTTCGGTGCGGCACAAAACATATTCATTTTATCTGCAGCAAGTGTATTTGTTTTCCTGGGTTAGGGGCCTTCGGTGCGGCACAATATAAACATATAATTTTATCTGCAACAAGTGTATTTGTTTCCTGGGTGCCTTCGGTGCGGCACAAAACATATTCATTTTATCTGCAGCAAGTGTATTTGTTTCCTGGGTGCCTTCGGTGCGGCACAAAACATATTCATTTTATCTGCAGCAAGTGTTTGGTTGTTTCTGGGTGGGGCCTTCGGTGCGGCACAAAAAACATATTCAATTTTATTCTGATGGCAAGGTGTATTTGTTTCCTGGGTGCCTTCGTGTGCGGCACAAAACAAAATATTCATTTTATCTGCAGCATGTGTTTTGTTTGTCTGGGTGCCTTCGGTGCGGCACAAAAACATATTCATTTTATCTGCAGCAAGTGTATTTGTGTCCTGGGGTGTGGGCCTTCGGTGCGGCACAAAACATATTAATTTTATCTGCAGCATGTGCAGTTTGTGTCCTGGGTGCCTTCGGTGCGGCACAAAATAGTATTCAATTTTTATCTGCAGCACATGCATTGTGCCCGGCACAAAAAAGATATTATTTTTTCTGCCGCATGTGCATTTGTGTCCTGGGTGCCTGCGGTGCGGCACAAAACATAATTTTATCTGCAGTCATATGTATTTGTGTCCTGGGTGCCTTCGGTGCGCACAAAAGATTTTAATTTTAATCTGCAGCACGTGCATTTTGTGTCCTGGGTACCTTCGGTGCGGCACAAAAAGATATTAATTTTTTCTGAGCGTGCATTTGTGTCCTGGGTGCCTTCGGTGCGGCACAAAACATATTTAATTTTTTTTAATTTTATCTTGCAACATGTGCATTTGTGTCCTGGGTGCCTTCGTTGAGGCACAAAAAACATTATTAAATTTTATCTGCAGCACGTGCATTTGTGTCTGGGTGCCATTCGGGTTGCTGCACAAACATATCATTTTTATCTGCAGCACGTGCATTTGTTTCCTGGGTGCTTTCGGTGCGGCACAAAACATATTCATTTTATCTGCAGCATGTGCGTTGTGTCCTGGGTGCCTTCAGGTGCGGCACCAAAAATATTTAATTTTGATCTGCAGCTCGTGCATTTGTGTTGGCACAAAAACTTATTAATTTTATATGCAGCACGTGCATTTTGTGTCCTGGGTTGCCTTCGGTGAGGCACTAAAACATATTAATTTTTTATCTGCAGCATAGTGATTTGGGTGCCTCCGGGTGCCGGTCCGCTGAGTTTGTGCCCGGACAAAACATATTAATTTTGCACATGTGCATTTGTGTCTGGGTCCTTGGTGCGCACAAAAGATATTATTTTTTCTGCAGCAGTGCATTTGTGTCATGGGTGCCTTCGGTGCGGCACAAAAATATACTCATATTTCTGGGCTTGCACTTGCATTTGTTTGTCCTGGGTGCCTTCGGTGAGGCACACATATTATTTTCTGCTGCACAGTTTTGATTTCGTGTCCTGGGTGCCTTCGGTGCGGACAAAAATATCAATTTTATCTGCAGCACGTGCATTTGTGTTCCTGGGTGCCTTCGGTGCGGCACAAAACATATTCATTTTATCTGCAGCATGTGCATTGTGTCCATGGGTGCTTGGTGCGGACAAAAAAAAAAAAAAAAAAACATATTCATTTTTATCTGCAGACGTGCTTGTGCCATGGGTCCTTTGACAGCACAAAGAAATTTTTAATTTTTTAATTTTTATCTCCAGCACTAGCATTTTTGCTATGCATTTTATCTCCAGCACATACATTTGTGCAATAGGTGCCATCCACGCGGCACAAGAATATATTAATTGATCTCCAGCAGATGCATTTCTACCGTAGTGCGTTTGGTGTATGATGTAAACATATTACTTTTATCTCCAGCATATGGCACGGCACAGAAAATATTAATTTTATCTCCAGCACATGCATTTCTACCATATGGGCGTTTGGCGCATGATGTAAAAATATTGCTGTTATCTACAGCACTAGCATTTGTGCCATTGAGCCTTCGACGGGGCACAAGAAAACATATTAATTATATTTCCAGTACTAGCCATTTATGCCATGGGTGCGTTTGGGCGGCACAAGAAAATATTACTTCTAGCTGCAGCACATGAATTTGTGCCATACATGCGTTTGGCGCATGATTTAAAAATATTACTTGTCATTTGTCAATTTGTCATTTGTCTTCGGAGCGGCACAAGAAAATATAATTTTATCTGCAGCACATGCATTTGTGCCATATGGGCGTTTAGTGCGTGATGTAAAAATATAGCTTTTACCTCCAGCACTAGCATTTGTGCCATGGGTGCCGTCGACAAGGCACAAGACAATATTTTTTATCTCGGGTCCGTGCATTTGTGCCATGGGTGCGTTTGGCGTGGCACAGAAAAAAATATTGATTTAGCACCAGTACGTACATTTGTGCCAAAGGTGCCTTCAGTGTAACAGAGAAAATATTAATTGTATCTCCAGCAAGTGCATTTGTGCCACAAATGCATTTGGTGCAGCACAACAAAAATATTAAATTAATCTCCAGCATGTGCATTTGTGCTGTAGGTGCGTTTGGCGCATGAAATAAAAATATTACTTTTATCTCCAGTATGCGCATTTGTGCCATTGATGCCTTTGGCGCGGCACAAAAAATATTACTTTTATCTCCAGCATGTGCGTTTCAGCGATATGTGCTTTTGGCGTGGTGTATAAAAAATATTAATTTTATCTCCGCACGTGCATTTGAGCCATATCTGCATTTGGCGTGGTATATAGAAATTTTTATCTCCAGCAAGTGTGTTACGGTTTATAAAAAAAATATTCATTTCATCACCAGCATGTGCTTTCGACGCAGTATATAAAATAATTCAACCAATGATATTGCCCAATATCGGACCAGGATTGTGGAAATATATGATATTCACCTGAACATCAGTCTTGGCCTCATCTCGTAGCGTGAGACGAGTCCGAGAGGGATATTGAAAATGTCATATTCACCTAGATGTGCGCATCACTGATCACGCAACCAAAAACGTGAAAGAGTTCAAAGTAGAGCCAATTGAACAAAACTATGCAAATAGTATCATCCAATCAACAACGAGCTTACAAAATGTATTTCACATTTGACAGAAAACTGGCTGCAGCAGAAAATAGTTCAGTTCAGTTTCTCTGTTGTGGTATCCACAAAATTTTAACGTAAATATTATAAAAACTTTATTGCAAATTTCCAAGTAATTTGACCTTGAACTTGGACATGAAGGCCGCATACTGTATGTATGGTATGAAATAAAAATATGGATGATGACTAGGAAGTATATAACGTTTTAAGTCAATCCGACTTACTGTTAAAGAGATAATGGGTGCCCAAAAACTAACGAGGACGAACAAACGGACGGAATCTCAGTCTAGAGTGATATACGAAATGTGGTAACCAAAAACGTGACAGCTCAACAAAGAATCAATAACAAAACTAAGCAAATAATATCATACAATCAACAACGAGCTTCTCATGTTAGAAAAATGGCTGCAGCAGAAAGTAGACATTTGGGTTCAGTTCGTCTGTTATAGTATCATCTATATACCACAGTGTGAATGTATGTCACATGTACCAACTATTTAACCCAAGTAGCTGCAACACGAGTCATATATATATGAGTCACCAGCGTGTGCTATGGGTGACTTCGGAGCGGCACAAAAAATAGTATTTTTATCTCCAGCATGTGCATTTGTGCCATATACCGGTATGTGCGTTTGGCGCATGATGTAAAAATATTACATTCATCTCCAGCATGTGCATTTGTTCCATAATATGCGTTTGGCGCATGATGTAAAAATATTACTTTTATCTCCAATCATAAGGGTGCCTTCGATGCGGTACAAGAAAATATTTGTGCATTTGTGCCATGGATGCGTTTGGCATCATGTCAAAATATTACTTTCATCTCCAGATGTGCATTTGTGCCATGGGTACCTTCGGCAGAGCACAAGAAATATTAATTTTATCTCCAACACATGCATTTACTATTACTTTTATCTCCAGCACTAGCATTTGTGCTACAGGTGCCTTCAACGCAGCACAAGAAAATATTTTTTTATCTCAGGCCTGTGCATTTGTGCCATGGGTGCGTTTGGTGCGGCACATCAAAAATATTAATTTTATCTCTGACATGGGTGCCTTCGGAGCGGCACAGAAAATATTAATTTTATTTCCAGCACGAGCATTTGTGCCATGGGTTTGTTTGGTGTGGCACAAGAAAATATTACTTTTATCTGCAGCACATGCATTTGTGCCATGTGTTTGGCACATGATCTCCAGCATGGCAATTTGTGCCATGGGTGCCTACGGTGTGGTACATGTACAAGACAATATCATTTTATCTCAAGCGTGTGCATTGAGCGCGGCACAGCAAAACAATTATTTTTATTTTCAGTATGGGCACTGGTTTGGTGCGGCACATAAGTGCGTTTGGCGCATGATGTAAATTATTACTTTTATCTCCAACATGTCAATTTGTGCCATGAGTGCCTTCGGCGTGGCACAAGAAAATATAATTTTATCTCAAGCGCGTGCATTTGCGCCATAGGTGCGGTGCGTTGAGCGTGGCACAGCAAAACTATAATTTTATTTCCAGTACGGGGATTGGTGCCATAGTTGCCTTCGGTGCGGTACAAACAAATATTAATTTTATATTCAGCACTAGCATTTGTGCCATGGGTGCTCTCGGCGCGGCACAAAAAAAAAAATAATTATTTCCAGCACTAGCATTTGTGCCATGTGTGCTTTTGGTGCGGCACAAGAAAATATAATTTTATCTCAAGTGCGTGCATTTATACAATAGGTACCTTCGGCGCTGCAAAAAAGATATTCATTTTATCTGCAGCACAGGTATTTGTGTCATAGGTGACTTGGCGGATGATGTAAATATATTACTTTTATCTCCAGCATGGCAATTTGTGCCATGGGTGCCTTCTGCGCGGCACAGAACAAGCACTGGTGCCATAGGTGTATTCGGCAAGGCACACAAAATATTAATTTATCTCCAACACTAACATTTATGCCATGGGTGTCTTCAACGCGGCACAATTTGATTTTATCTGCAACATATGCGTTTGACGCATGATGTAAACTATTACTTTTATCTCCAGCATGGCAATTTGTGCCATGAGTGCCATTGACATGCCACAAGAAAATATAAATGTATCTCAGCATAGGTGCGTTGAGCGCGGCACAGCAAAAAAATAATATGATCTCGAGTACGAGCACTGGTATCATAGGGGACTTCCGCGCGGCACAAATAAATATTACCTTTATCTCCAGCACTAGCATTTGTGTCATGGATGCCTTCGGCGCGGCAAAAAAAAAAGTACAAGCACTGGTGCCATAGGTGCCTCTTCGGCAAGGCACACAAAATATTCAGCATGGCAGTTTGTGCCATGAGTGCACAGCAAAAAGAATAATTTTATCTCCAGTACGAGCACTGGTGTCATAGGTGCCTTCGGCGCGGCACAACAAATATTAATTTTATCTGCAGCACATGCATTTATGCCATAGGTGTGTTTGGCGCATGATGTAAAAATATTACTTGTATCTCCAGCATGGCAATTTGTGCCATAGGTGCCATAGGCGCGGCACAAAAAAAAAAAAAATTATCTGCAGCATATGCATTTGTGCCATAGGTGCGTTTGGCGCATGATGTAAATTTTTACTTTTATCTCCAGCATGGCAATTTGTGCCGCGAGTGCCTTCAGCACGCCACAAGAAAATATAATTTATCTCAAGAGCGTGCATTTGCGCCATAAGTGCGTTGAGCGCGGCACAGCAAAAAGAATAATTTTATCTCGAGTACGAGCACTCTTGTCATAGGTGCCTTTGGCGTGGCTCAAAAAAATATTAGTTTTTATCTCCAGAATTAGCATTTTTGTCATGGATGCCTTCGGCGCGGCAAAAAAATATATTAATTTTATCTGCAGCATATGCATTTGTGCCATAGGTGTGTTTGGCGCATGATGTAAATTATTACTTTTATCTCCAGTATGGCAATTTGTGCCATGAGTGCCTTTGGCACGGCAAAAAATATATATTAATTTTATCTGCAGCACATGCATTTGTGCCATATGTGCATTTGGCGCATGAGGTAAATTATTACTTTTATCTCCAGCATGGCAATTTGTGCCATGCGTGCCTTTGGCACGCCAGAAGAAAAAATAATTTTATCTCAAGAGCGTGCATTTGCGCCATAGGTGCGTTGAGCGCAGCACAGCAAAAAGAATAATTTTATCTTGAGTACGAGCACTGGTGTCATAAGTGCCTTTGGCGCTGCACAAAAAATATTAATTTTTATCTCCAGAACTAGCATCTGTGTCATGAATGCCTTTGGCGCGGCAAAAAAAAGATATTAATTTTATCTGCAGCACGTGCATTTGTGCCATAGGTGCGGGGTTTGGCTCAGGATGTAAATTAATTACTTTTATCTTCAGTATTGGCAATTTGTGCCACAGAATGCCCTTCGGCGCGGTCACAAGCAAAATAAATTTTAATTTAATTCTAAAGCGTGTGCCATTTGCCACCATAAGCGGTGGGTGCAGCACAACAAAAAGATTAATTTTTATCTCCATCACTAGCAATTTGTGCCATGGGTTGCCCATTCGGTGCAGCACAAATTTTTTTATTTCATTTCCATCCCAAGAATCATTTGGTGTCCATGGGTGCGTTTGGTGCGGCACAAGAAAACAATATTTATTTTATTCTCCAGCACGTAAATTTGTGCCAGGAGTGCGTTTGGCGAGGCACAAACAAACCGGTATATAAAAATATATTATCTCTAGCATGTGCGTTTGTGACATTGGGAGGCTTCATCGTGGCACAAAATAAAGTTATTAATTTAATTTAATTTACCTACCGAGTCCTGAGGTGCGTGGATCGGCGATTGATGTTGACCTGCCGTGAGTTGTTGCCCTTGACATTGCCCCCATCTTAATGGCCGAAGAAATGCTGAAACAGAAATTAAGCTCAAATTACCAAGTTATCATCAGAGCCCATTTTTATTTTACATTTTGATGTTTTTCAAATTCATGCTCGCAATCTTGCAGTTTGATTGGCCAAGAGTGAGCATAGTTTCAACCGATATTCACAGAGGAAAATTGTTTCCGTTGTGCGCTTCTTTAATTGAATTTGTGCCATATGTGTGTTTGGTATGTAAAAATATTAGATTTATTTCCAGCACATGCATGTTTGCCATGTGTGCCTTCGGCGCAGCACAAACATTTTTATTTCCAGCATGTGCATAATATTATGTGCAATGGGTGCCTTCGGGACAGCACCAAAAAAAAATTAATTTTATCTCAAGCGTGTGCATCAAAAATATTAATTTTATTTCCAGTATGGGCACTTGTGCCATAGGTGCCTTCCCTTGTGCCATAGATGCCTTTGGCTTTGGCTTTGGCATAAGTGCCTTTTTCCTTTTATCTGCAGCACATGAATTTGTGTCATAGGTGCGTTTGGCACACAATGTAAATTATAACTTATCTCCAGCATGGCAATTTGTGCCATCAGTGACTTCGGCGCGGCACAAGAAAATATAATTTTATCTCAAGCGCGTGCATTTTATATGTGCGTTGAGAGCAGCACAGAAAAAATATTTATTTTATTTCCAGTATGGGCACTGGTGCCATAGGTGCCTTCGGTGTGGCACAAAAAAAAACAACATTTATTTCCAGCACTAGCATTTGTGCCATGGTTTGGTGCAGCATAAGAAAATATAATTTTATCTCAAGTGCGTGTATTTATACAATAGGTAAACAAAAATATTCATTTTATCTACAGCACATGCATTTGTGCCATAGGTGCGTTTGGCGCATGAAAAATGTATATTACTTTTATCTCCAGACATGGCAATTTGTGCCATAGTGCCTTCTGCACGGCACAGTACCAGCACTGGTGCCATAAGTGCCTTCGGCGTGGCACAAAAAATATTAATTTTATCTCCAGCACAAGCATTTGTGTCATGGGTACATGTACCTTCGGGCGCGGCACAAAGCAATATTCATTTTATCTGCAGCACATGCATTTGTGCCATATGTGTGTTTGGCGAATGATGTAAAAAATATTACATTTATCTCCATCATGGCAATTTGTGCCATGGGTGCCTTCGGCGCGGCACAAGAAAATATAATTTTATCTCAAGCGCGTGTATTTGCGTCATCGGTGCATTGGGCGTGGCACATCAAAAATATAAATTTTATTTGTTTATTTCCAGCACTAACATTTGTGCTATCTGTGCGTTTGGTGTGGCACAAGAAAATACTACTTTTTTTCTGCAGCACCTGCATTAATTTTGTGCCATGGGTGCCTTCAACACGGCACAAGAAAATATAATATAACAAGCGCGTGCGTTGAGCGCGGCACAGCAAAAATATTAATTTTTTTTAATTTCCAGTATGGGCACTGGTGCCATAGGTGCATTCGGTGTGGCATAAAAAATATTGATTTTATCTCCAACACTAGCATTTGTGCTGTGCCATGGGTGTCTTCGGTGCGGCACAAAAAAATATTAATTTTATTTGCAGTACTAGCATTAATTTTGTGCCATGTGTGTCTTCGGTGCGGCACAAAAAAATATTAATTATATTTCCAGCACTAACATTTGTGCCATGTGTGCGTTTGGTGTGGCACAAGAAAATACTACTTTTATCAGCAGCACCTGCATTTGTGCCATAGGTGTCACAAGAAAATATAATTTTATCTCAAGCGCGTGCAATTGCGCCATAGGTGTGTTGAGCGCAGCTCAGTAAAAATATTAATTTCATTTCCAGTATGGGCACTGGTGCCATAGGTGCCTTCGGCGCGGCACAAAAAAATATCAATTTTATCTCCATCGCTAGCATTTGTGTCATGGTTGCCTTCATTGTGGCACAAAATAAATATTAATTTTATTTCCAGCACTAGCGTTTGTGCCATGGGTTCGTTTGGTGGGCCACAAAAAAGTATTAATTTTATTTCCAGCACTAGCATTTGAGCCATGGGTGTGTTTGGTGCGGCGCAAAATTTTTTTTTATTTTATTTCCAGCACTAGCATTTGTGCCATGGGTTCGTTTGGTGCGGCGCAAAAAAATATTAATTTTATTTCTAGCACTAGCATTTGTGCTATGGGTGCATTTGGTGCGGCGCAAACAAATATTAATTTTATTTCCAGCACTAGCGTTTGTGCCATAGGTGCATTTGGCGCATGATGTAAATTATTACTTTTATCTCCAGCATGACCGTTTGTGCCATGGGTGCCTTTGGCGCGCCACAAAAAAAAACTTTTATCTCCAGCACATACGTTTGTGCAATATGGCCATTTGGCGCAGGATGTAAAAATATTACTTATCTCCAGCATGGCAATTTGTGCCATTGGTGCCTTCTGCCTTCTGTATGAGCACTGGTGCCATTGGTGCCTTCTGCCTTCTGTATGAGCACTGGTGCCATTGGTGCCTTCGGTCACGCACAAAACATATTAATTTTATCTGCAGCATGTGCATTTGTGTCCTGGGTGCCTTCGGTGTGGCACAAAACATATTAATTGTATCTGCAGCACGTGCATTTGTGCCTGGCACAAAACATATTAATTGTATCTGCAGCATGTGCATTTGTGTCCTGGGTGCCTTCGGTGCGGCACAAAACATATTAATTGTATCTGCAGCACGTGCATTTGTGTCCTGGGTGCCTTCGATGCGGCACAAAACATATTAATTGTATCTGCAGCACGTGCATTTGTGCCCGGCACACAAACATGTTAATTGTATCTGCAGCACGTGCATTTGTGTCCTGGGTGCCTTCGATGCGGCACAAAACATATTAATTTTATCTGCAGCACGTGCATTTGTGCCCGGCATAAAACATATTAATTGTATCTGCAGCACGTGCATTTGTGTCCTGGGTACCTTCGGTGCGGCACAAAACATATTAATTGTATCTGCAGCATGTGCATTTGTGTCCTGGGTGCCTTCGGTGCGGCACAAAACATATTAATTGTATCTGCAGCACGTGCATTTGTGTCCTGGGTGCCTTCGATGTGGCACAAAACATATTAATTGTATCTGCAGCACGTGCATTTGTGCCCGGCACAAAACATGTTAATTGTATCTGCAGCACGTGCATTTGTGTCCTGGGTGCCTTCGATGCGGCACAAAACATATTAATTTTATCTGCAGCACGTGCATTTGTGCCCGGCATAAAACATATTAATTGTATCTGCAGCACGTGCATTTGTGTCCTGGGTGCCTTCGGTGCGGCACAAAACATATTAATTTTATCTGCAGCACGTGCAGTTGTGTCCTGGGTGCCTTCGATGCGGCACAAAACATATTAATTGTATCTGCAGCACGTACATTTGTGCCCGGCACAAAACATATTAATTGTATCTGCAGCACGTGCATTTGTGTCCTGGGTACCTTCGGTGCGGCACAAAACATATTAATTGTATCTGCAGCATGTGCATTTGTGTCTTGGGCACAAAACATATTAATTGTATCTGCAGCATGTGCATTTGTGTCCAGGTGCCTTCGGTGCGGCACAAAACATATTAATTTTATCTGCAGCACGTGCATTTGTGTCCTGGGTGCCTTCGGTGTGGCACAAAACATATTAATTGTATCTGCAGCATGTGCATTTGTGTCCTGGGTGCCTTCGGTGCGGCACAAAAATATTAATTTTATCTGCAGCATGTGCATTTGTGCCCGGCACAAAACATATTAATTGTATCTGCAGCAGCACGTGCATTTGTGTCCTGGGTGCCTTCGGTGCGGCACAAAACATATTCATTTTATCTGCAGCACGTGCATTTGTGCCCTGGGTGCCTTTGGTGCGGGACAAAACATATTAATTGTACGTGCAGCACGTACATTTGTGCCCTGGGTGCCTTCGGTGCGGCACAAAACATATTCATTTTATCTGCAGCACGTGCATTTGTGCCCTGGGTGCCTTTGGTGCGGCACAAAACATATTAATTGTATGTGCAGCACGTACATTTGTGCCCTGGGTGCCTTCAGTGCGGCACAAAACATATTAATTTTATTTCCAGTATGGGCACTGGTGCGGCACAAGAAAAATAATTTTATCTACAGCACTAGCATTTGTGCCATGGGTGCCTTCGGTGCGGCACAAAACACATTCATTTTATCTGCAGCACGCGCATTTGTGCGATGGGTGCCTTTAGTACGGCACAAAAGAAAATTAATTTTATCTCCAGCACATGCATTTTTGCCATGAATTTTATCTCCAGCACATAAATTTCTACAATAGGTGCCATCCGCGCGGCACAAAAAAATTAATTTAATTAATTTGATCTCCAGCAGATGCATTTCTATAGTAGTGCGTTTGGCGCATGATGTAAAAATATTACTTTTGTCCATTTGTGCCTTTGGCAAAAAAATATTAATTTTATCTCCAGCACATGCATTTGTACCATATGGGCGTTTAGCGCGTGATGTAAATATATTGCTTTTATCTCCAGCACTAGCATCTGTGCCATGGGTGCCTTCGACAGGGCACAAGTTTGGTGCGGTACACAAAATATTAATTTTATCTCCAT